>JAAAKG020108225.1:0-15580 GCA_010014905.2 Druon quercuslanigerum | reverse complement strand
ATTTTGATGTTAGTTTTTATTATTTTATTAACTAAAAAAATATTATTAGTTAGGAAATTTAAAATAATTAAATTTTGAATGCCCAGTTCGCGCATGTTTTTTTAAGCAAATTGTTGGACTTTTTTAATTGTGCAGGATTTTAAATTGACTTGATTATATAGTAATATAGTTACATTTTAAAAATGCAGCAGTATTCAATTAATAATTTTGAAAGTTTTATATATAAAATATATATTATATATAAAAGCTGTCATTTGCTTGTAACAATTGTTTAAAAATCACCAAATAGAATCTTTTTTTATTTATTTCAAAGAAAAAAATTAATTTATCTCAAATTTTATACCAAAACAATGGATATGAATTTACTAATGCCGAGACATAACTTTTGTTGATTAATTTGTTTATTGCGTATTAATTTGTTTGAATTACTCTTAATAACTGTTAATTGCTTCCAGAAAAGGCTTGTCTAACAAATCTAAAAATCTTTTTAAAATTGCTCTTACAGAATAATAAATAAAATATCATTTGTCCTGAAATGATAAATGAAGAAGAACTTCCATAATTTAAGAAAATAGTTTTCTTAAATTAAAAATTAATGTTTTCATTGGAAAATTCAACTATTTGGTAGAAAATTGATGTGAATATTTAAATGAGAAAAATCCATTCAATCGTTAGGTCACACTACTAAAAGTTTGTTTTGAGGCCGCTAAATCAGAATCCGGGGTCATTCTTACATCATCTGGTCGTGTTGAATGTCATCCCAAGGTTAAAAGTGAGAAAACCACGAATCAAACTTACAGAGTCGAACTAGCCTCGGAATCGGATTGAGCGACCTAAGCAACGTCTAAAAGTAGTTTGTGGTTTTTGAGACAAAATTCAACAAAAACGACAATATTCCGCCACGCAGACCCAGTATACGGTTCAATTGTGTACATTACGAAAATTTAATCTTCCCTTTCTTGTTCCAGGTTCGAGTTCACAGTTCGAAAAACTTCCCTATGGTGCCGATTTTAGGGCTTCCACTTCTCATCCTGCTATTGGCGGGCAGCATTCTCAAGACATGGCACATCATCCTACCATGTATTCTACGTATGGCATGACACCTTATCCTTTCACGCATTATGCTCCTGCCGAATCTTCTGCTTCTGCCGGACCATCTCAACCTGTCAGGGCCCCGCCTCCTCCTTGGCAGAATCCTACTTGCCCGCCTCCTGAAAGGCCGGCTCCTGCTCTCCCGCCTCCTCATAGGCCGTCTCTTGCTCGCGCACCTCCTCATAAGCCGGCTTCTGCTCGTCCGGTTCCTCATAGGCCGTCTCTTGCTTGCCCGCCTTCTCCTTGGCCAGCTCCTTCTTTTCCGGATCCTCCTTACCCGCCTCTTCCTTGCCCGCCTCCTCCTTGCCCGCCTCCTCCTTTTCAGCCTCCTCCTTGCCCGCCTCCTTCTTTCCCGCCTCTTCCTCGCCCGCCTTCTCCTTGCCCGCCTTCTCGTTGGCCGGTTCCTCCTGGCGAGCCCCCCTTTCCTGCAGTACTTAACATTAAAGTTGAAGAATTTCCTTTACACCGAATTTATCCTAAAAGAAATGAGACCCGGATACTTGAACTTGTAGTATACGATTTTCTTCCCAAAAAAGAACTATTTTTGAAAACTAGTCGGTATATTTACAACGAAAAGCCAACCGGATTACAAATTATGTTAATACAAGAAAATGGTGAATTACTTGCATTAGTGCATAAACCAAAACATGGTGGGACAAATTTTCGTGCACTATTTGAAAAAGATCCTGCTTATCCACGCCCAATGAGATCGAAAATAAACATAAGAAACAACGAGGTTGAACGAGTGACTGATGACGAAGACTACGAAGTTCCATGTAGTGTTGACATAGATGAATTTTATATAACGAAGGGTTTAATTTATCGCTATACGCCGAGAAAACCTCGAAAAGATCGACGAAAAAATTGAAGCAAAGTTATATTCAACGCTCTTATGAGGATTACGTATTTTTTATTTTACCCAAAAATTGTCCAGTAGATTGATATGATTCTGGTGATTAATTATGTTTCATAAATTTTTATGAGCAGCATCTCTGGCATGTTTTGTAATGTTACGTCCAAGTTTTGACCGATTAGATGCATACTGGAATTTCAAAACTAAGTATTCTTAGAAAATTTTCTACATCGTCTTTAATGAAAAATCAGTAAGTTTCGACCAATACTTCCACGACTCAAATCTACAGAAATACTTTTCCAAGAAAAAAAAATTAATTTACAGATCTGAATATTCGTTATTTATTAGTTGGAAAAGAAATGGAAATTTTTTATTATTTTGCTTAAACCTTGACTAATATCGCACTCAAAGTATACCTGTTTAATTTTTGAAGTGAAATTGGTCTTGTTTTCGTGAAAATTCAACTATTTATTTGAAAATGTATGTATTCTGTTGAAAGTTTGTTTTAATAAAAATGCCTCTTCTTCTAGTTGAAAATAAATTTTTTCATCTGGAAATTCACCTCTTCTATTTTTGCGTGAAAATTTGTGTGATTAATTTATGTAACTTGTTCCAGGACTGCTTAATCAGATATTTGAAATAAAGTGCAAATTTAATTGTTAATTTTTCTTTAATTTTACTTCGAATTCTAAAATTTATACGAGAATCCGTTTATGAGATACTTAAAGAAATTTCCTTTTTATTTTTTTTTCATATAAATGCGTTAAAATAGTAGTTCAAAATAGAGTAACGAGTGTAACCTCTAGATGAATTAAACCGCAAAAATCATTGAATGAATTTGAATAACTTTATTGTAGTTGGAAAGATACCAAGCAATTTTAAAGAGCTACCCAAAATATAACAAGATTTGAGAAGATTGAATATCTCATGGTATTTTTAATATATTTGAATAATTTGAAGTGATTCCACTTTTAAAAAGTGAAGGAAACTGAAACGAAACGAAAGCGTTAGTAATTTACACATTATAAACTCAGTAAATACGAAGTAAATACTGAATAACTGAAAGTTAAAAATGAATCATCTGCGCAATAGTTGCGCATGCCTCAAGTCCCGCTCATTGGACATCCAGGCTCTTTTCTTATCGCTTGCTTGAGTTGATGGCGCACTTACACGCCTGTTTGCTGGTCGTGAGCCAGAAGAAAAATCATAAGAGTGAAAGAGACAGAGAGCGGGAAATTGGAAGAAAAGTACTTTCTATCACTTTTACTCTAATGACTTTTCGGCTGGTTGCATCTGTTTGCAATAGTCATGGTGTATTTATACGCCTGTCAACTGGTCGCCAGCCAGCAAAAAAATCATAAAAGTGAGAGACAGAGATAAATATCTTCCTGAGAAAAATGTATCGATATTTTTCGATACCGTGGCATATCGATATGTATCGATATCTATCGATACTTTTCCCATGCCTACTATCTAATTGATCCGATGTTCTGAGTTGAAGCATTCTCATATCCTTAGCGATTGATCTCAGTTGCAAGAAAGGGTAGCACTAGCGCTGCACGAAGCGCCGACCAAATGCGGAACTAATACTATGAATGGGCATGCGCGGCTGAAGGCGCATTAGTAGCGGGAAATTCAAATTACTATCCCACTTAAAATAAAGAGGATAGTATTTACAGCTTCCTAATATAATGGACCTTGAAAAAGTGGAAATTATCAGCACATACCTTTGCTCAAATATATTTATGCAATAATCGTAAAATATTTTATTGACTGAAATAATTATTAAAAGATAGAAAGTAATAGTAAAATATAGCGATAACAAATCAACTTAATGATTGTATTAATTCCAATTATACTCGGATTTGAAATCCGAGAATCCCTCGTCGACGAAATATGTCGTTTTTTAAGAGAAATTAGGCGATAACTTTTCAAAGACAAATCAGATTAGGAGGCAACTTTACACACAGTTTAAAGGACGAGAGAGAAAGATCGACTTTGCTAAACAGTATCTATAAATTTGTTACAAATTACTTTTTCATGGGATGCATAGTTTATGTTTTAATGGTAAAAAATAACATTAAAAAACGCTCTTTCAAATTATATAAAGAAGAAAATTAGAATTCTTGTGTTTCACTTCAAGTGTTTATTATAAATTATAATAATATACATTTATTGAAATAATTTAGTTTTCATGGTACATGAGAATAAAAAATATTGCAAAATAAAGAACAAATATTAAAGTCATTATGAAAAATAAATTTTAACAGTATTGGGAAATACCTGAATAAGCAGTCCCAGATTGCGGTACAAAAAAACATTAAAAATACATTTAATCCTTCTTTCGTGATTAGCCGGTAAATTAAAAAAAAGTTACAACTTAACAAAATGGCGGCTGTTTTTCTTAAGAAAATAATTCTTTTTCCTCAAAAAACCCACACAAAAAAATTTTCCTCCTCTTATTTTTTAAAATATTTTTTGTACAATTTCTGCTAATGTATAAAAAAGAAATTTTATCATAAATAGCTGAAACTTTTGTGAAGCTAGGAGAATTTTTTCCCCAAAAATGTAATTTTTAAATTTTGCTCGTAAACGATGGAAATTATTTCAAAAGAGCAAGAAATTTACGGAATACAAGGAAGTCTTAGAGTTCTAGAAATCCAAGTAATTTATAAAATATAATCAATTTGCAGAATTTCTAAAATGTATTTCGAGGATTTCACGCTATATAGTGAATTCAAGGAATCCAACCAATATAATGAATTCAAGGAATTCAAAGCATTACGAAAATTCTAGGAATAAAAGAATTCGAGAAATTCACAGAGTTTCAGTAATTCAGAGAATTTAGGGAATTCAGTAAATTCAAGGAATTTACAGCATTAAAAGAACTGGCAGAAATTAGAGAATTAAAGAAATTTAAGAATTAAAGAACATAAAGGAATTCATAGCATTCAAGGAATTAAAGGACTTCATTGAATTCGAGGAATTCAGGGAATTCATAGAATTCAGGAAATTCATAGAATTCAGAGAAATCATAGAATTAAGAGAATGCATAGGAATCATGGAATTCATAGAAATCAAGGAATTCATAGAAATTAGGAAATTCGCAGAATTCAGGGAATTCGCAGAAGTCAGGGAATACGCAGAAGTCAGGGAATTGGCAGAAGTCAGGGAAATTATAGCATTCGAGAAATTCACAGAATTATAGGAATTCACAAAATTCAAGGAATTCTTGAATTCGAGGAATTATAGGAATTAACACTATGCAAGAAATGAACAAAATGCAAAGAATCAACCTAATTTCAAGGAATTCACATAACTCACAAAATTCAAGGAATTTAAGGAAATCAAGGATTTCGCATAATTCTGGGAATTCGTAGACTTCAGGGAATTCTCAGAATTCAAGGAATTCAGGAAATTCATAGAATTCAGCGAATTTATAGAAATTAGGGAATTCATAGAATTCAGGAAATTCGCAGAAGTCAAGGGAATGCACATACTTCACGAAATCACAGAATTTAATGAATTCACGAAATTTAAAGAATTCTTGTCATTTATGAATTCCTAAAAATGTACGGGATTCAAAGTATTTCTAGAATACGAGAATTTCACGGAACTGACAGAATTCATGGTGTTCGCACGGTTCAAAGAATGTAAGAAATTCACGAAATGGATGAAATTCACGGATTAAAGTCTTTCACCGAAATAACCAAATTCACGTAATAAACTTAATTCAAGAAATTTACGGCATTTTTTTCACAACCCATTCCTGAATTTGAGAATAAAAGAATGCAGACTCAACTAAATTATATAAATTTTAAAGTCTACATCAGCTAGATGACCACAATAAATACAATAACGAAAAATATTCAATTGAAATTCAGTTCCTAACATCTCAAAACTTGTTGCACATTCCATAAAAGAAACTAAAATAAATTTCGGTAAAAAATTGTGTGCTGACACGACATAGTATTCTGAATTTTAAAAATATAAGCCAACCAAACCCCGGCACGTCATGGCGTTTCAAAAAAATTAAACTGAATTGGCATTTTGCTGACATGAAGAAGATTCTATAAGCCCTTCTCAATTTCTCCATCTTCTCTTCCACAGATTGAGAACTTGCTAATCAGGTTCATCCACTTGTAATGAATATGGCTTTATGAAATCGATCACATAAGCATCATCAAATTAATCGATGTCATAAAATAGGACGTATTACAAAACAGTCTAAGCATCAGCGATTTAATGACCATTTTATCAGAAGCTTAAAGAACTGTTGATACACAACTACCTGAAAATCCTTCGTTACATTTGATCCAATGCAACATTGAAAACGTCACGAAGATGAGGGACGTCTCGAAGAATAAATATGGGGACTTAAATTTTAAATCCTCACAGGTTTCTTTATTGTCTTAGAGCTCATGAAGGAGCGTCTTACCAAAATAACCCTTTGACAAATTCGGCTTTGGCTTTCTGCAATATATTTTGATTTCCAAATTAGAAATTTCGGGAGAGATTTGGGCCTCTATTTCGTAAATTTTCGAACGAATCCTTGTCCTATCGCCGTGTTTAGATCAGTTTAGGAACTGCGGTGATATTTAAACATTATATCCGTACCAGTTTCAGAAAAGTGATTCGAGTGATCTGCCCTAGAAAAAGTAGTACATCTTTTCCCCGAATTTGGAAACGAGTACAGATCACTGAACTATATATGTGTTAATCTGATTATATCTGAGTCAGTTCAAACACAGAGATTTGTGGAATCTGTTAAATTCGGAGACCCTAAACTACATCCGTACCAACAACGCGTACGTAGGAAAGCTCACCAGTGACCATCTGAACCACAGTCCTTACCTGTTTCTTTGGAAAACCCAGGATTTTTCGGGCTCTTGATTTGTTCCTATTATTACCGGTGTTTTGTGCGGATACAGCTTTAAATAACAAGACCGATGCAGAAAGAGGCTAATTCTAGTACCGGTCCTGGTCTTATGTATTCACTGGACGCTCCGCATTTTGCCACCTGGTCCGCTTTTTCTCGGCCCTTGATCCCTCTGTGATCAGGGACAGATACGAGAGCCACTTTGTTTTTTACTGCAAGTTTTTAACGCTCTTTTGGATTGCCAAACCAGTTCTGATGTTATATGTGGTTTCTCTATCGCACTTAGTGTCGTTAGTTTAGTGTGCAAACAGATCGTAATCTATCTGTCAGCAGCGTTTTCTTCTATTAGTGTTTTAGAACAGCGAATGACGGCCAGAGCCCAAGTGGGACCCCAACTCCCTGCTTCTCGCGCTGTCATGGATTTATGCTCCTCACCCGCCCTGTCTCCTGGAGCCACCTATATACCAGACTTTCCCTTGAAGGAGCAGGTTACCATTTTCCTTTCACACATCCCTGCTTGGAATATAAATGCTGAAAGCCCTGGTGAAGTTGAAGCGTTTTGTTGTTTTATCTTGCCTTATCTCTAGAATAGGCAATGTGCTGATATAACTCGGGAGCCAAGTGTGCGTCGGTCTCCGACTCCATGTGTTCACTCTTTCACACTGCATGCAACAATGGAATTTTCAACAAAATAATGAATTTTTTAGCCACGTAATTGCATTTTTAACCCCACATTTACAGACAGGGAATTTTAAGGAACAAAGAGGTCCTGTGAGTAGCGCTGAAGTTCGTCAGTTAACCTCTGCACGGTGCGCGGTAAAAGTGCGTAGAGTGACATAAAAGACCCTTTTTTCAAACCGCGTTTGTGTTTCACAAGTTAGAGAACATTAAAATCTTAAAACGATATGATCCTAAACTGCGCGAGCGTGAAACTGTGCCGTAAGCACCGTGTATACAGAATGGCTTGACTATACTGTTGGTTAAAAGGTTCGGCCTGTTCGGCGTAATGGTTCTTCTGAATCAGCTGAGCTATTCTATTAGACAAAAGTGGAGTGGCTCACTTTGCGATTGGCTCGGCAGTTGTACGTGAAAAAGACGAAGTGGAATTCATGGAAAATAACAGAGCTGTCTGGGGGGGCTTGAGCGTTTAATCTATACCATTTTTAATTCCTAGCAAGATAGTTTGCAAAATCAAATTCTACTTTATTTTTAAGAATAAATCGCAGTAACGTAGACATCTGAAGAACCATAAATAGGTTCACAATTGAAAGATATACCAGTTTTTATTTTCGACTGTGATCGGACAATTCTCAAGAATTGTTTATTTAACTTTACAATTATTTTCATAAACAAAAAAAAGTTTTTAGGTTTTCAAAGATCTCTACACATTTAAATCTCTAAGCCTCCTAATTTTGTGCTATGAAAAATTGAAGTATTAGATTTTTAATTTACAAACTTGCGAATTTAAAAATTAATTCTAAATATGTATCCAACAATTTAAAAATTTGACACTTTATTTACTGGGAAAGGGAAAATAAGTTATGCAGATCATTGCTATAATCTGTGCACATTTACCGTTCTTTTTAACTCTTTTTTATAAAATTGTTACTGTTTCCAAGACTTATCTAATCCTGTGGTTGATATCTGTAAATTTAACCTTTAAAGTTTTAATTTTAAAATCCATATGCTCTTATTTGATGGTCGGTAGATTCCAAAAAAAGAAAGTACATCAAGAAAGATATAGCTAGGGGTTTAAAAAGCTACAATTCAGTTGCTCCAAAATTATACGCACTACCTAAGATTCATAAATCAGAAAATCCTATGAGACCAGTCGCTTTTTTTCTGATTCATCGGAAACAGTAAGCAATTGCAGATCTAGTTATTGAAAAACTGGAACAAGACGTACTAAAAAGTCTGCCTTTTAATATTATTTTTTCTTCAGGTATGTAGACGATACAGCACAATAGATTAAAAAATCAACACCTGCAACATATTTACTGCGCTGATCAAAAACCGAGCATCTAATAAGATTGGTTTTTATACTACTATTTTCGTACAGTAGGTACAGTAAGAAATGCCCATAGTACTGCGGTCAAACTTACACAAACCACTACACCCTAGAAATAGCTAAATTTTTTTATACTACCCGTCGATTTTTCAGATTTCTAAATATTATTAAAAAATACTCAAAAATGTTTAAGAGGATAAGCTTTTATTTTTTGCAACAATATGCTTTTTCCACATAATATACATTTCTCAGGTTGTATTAATGGTTCAGCCGTAGAGAGTCGTAGTTAGCAACAACTATGCTAAAATTCTTATCTATTGGGTAGTCAGTGCCCACTGGACATTCTCTTATTTCATTTGCAGTCAATTGTTTAACCTCGGAGCTTCTTACGTTTATTTTTACCCGGTTGTGATCTCCATCGAACTTATATATTCCTCTCATATAGCCGCTAGACATCAGTATTGCTAAAGCATCACCATTAGATGTTGTTATAACAACTTGCAGTGAACTGGGAATCGGCCTAAAGTCATTTGTTCCTACTTTCAGCTCAAGTGACGAACCGTGACGAAAAACGTATGTTCGAAATTCGAATCTCCGGTACGGATTGCTGATGGGAATCAGCCGAATAAGTCCAAGTTGACCAAGTCCATAACCAAGTACCAGATAACTAGAATTCTTAAGAGGAGGAGGAGGCCCGGTAAAAGGAGATGTGACAGAAGGAGACCTAGACCTGTCTTGCCGAGGAGGTGTGGGCTGGACAGGAACATTAGGTGGACGATGAGAAGAAGGTCGGTAACGAACCGGACGGGGAGTATCAGGATAACCGTCCTTATGGATAGGACCGGACTGTAAAGACAATTCTGCAAGAACAAAAATAGGATTAATTTTTTTAAAGAATGATTTGAGTTCTGGAAAATATTGCCGAACATACAGGAAATTTGTTGATCTTCCTGAATAAGGAAATCAGCAACTGTTTTTATAAACTTTTTAAATATGTTACAAGTAAATCATACAACGTCACATACGGGACCAGAACAACCATTGCAAAAAGGGTGGGAGCACCGAACAGAAATGTCAGCAGTGTCATTGCTGGACCGTACCCCAGAGAAGGGAGTGAGGATGCTCTGCGTTGTAAGCCCTGTGTTAATATCCCAACAATAAAAAACTCA
This sequence comes from Druon quercuslanigerum, assembly GCA_010014905.2. Lineage (NCBI taxonomy): Eukaryota > Metazoa > Arthropoda > Insecta > Hymenoptera > Cynipidae > Druon > Druon quercuslanigerum. Next base: position 5,579 of record JAAAKG020108225.1, on the reverse strand, counting down.
TAGTCTGCTTACAGATCGAATAAAATAATTTCAGAACAATTCTTTTTTTAATGTTTAACTTGATATTGTATAACTAACTGGCGCCCTTCAGGCAATCTCTTGAACTATTAAATAAGAACAGAAAAATGTTGGTGTTAAATTTGTTGCAGCAAAAATTTCATTGGTGTCAAAATAAGAATTTGCAGTGTAATATTTATTCATTTGGGCGTAGTAGCATATCTGGCTATCTCGGGAAAATTATCATTTTTAGACTGAAATTGACTCATTTTGAGAGTGGTGGTGCGTTGAAACGAGCTGTTGCTCACCTGAATACCTGTCAAAACAATTATTCGCTTTGCGATTTTAGACTAAATAATTGGTAAAGAACAAGCCAAATACTTGTTGGTAGAAAATCAGTAATTAGCAGCCGCGGTGGCGCGACCTTCACTAGAGGGTCCTTAAGCAGTGCTTCTGACGGACGACAACTATTTCCACTGCGCACGCATCGCGCTATAGCTGAGTGAGAAAGAAAACAGGTGTCCTCTTCGTTCACTCCTTCTTTACGCGACGCATGCGCAGTTGAAGAAAGTCGCGGTCTGTTAGCACCACTGAAGTTAAATCAAAATACTTAGTTATACTTTTACAAATGAGCAGTGTCTTGTGCTTCATGCCTCCTTAGAGGCTGAGAAGCGGGAAAGTCTTACGACTTACGCTTTTTCTAACGTTTGGCCCCGGAGTCTAACTGTAGGGATGTAAGCCATATTTGAAACAATCAAATGTTTTATGAGACCCTCAATGTTTCGTGAAACTTTGCATCCCTGCTCAGCGTAAAAAACAAATTTGTGTTTTGTGCCAAGTATAAATTTTATTTCTAGACACTAATACTCACTGGTAAATAGATAAATCGATATATCGTCACTCGCTCCCCCCTAACTCCCCGACTTCCTGGTTAAACCGGTAATGGCTAGAGTGAAAAAGCTGAAATTTATTTTCCCCATATTGGATCAGACATTGAAAGAGAACAACTTTTAACTTTTTCAGAGTGCAAATTTTCGTCAAAATAGTTAAACTAAACAAAACAGATGTTTTCAAACAGACGATGCTGTTAGGAGGATTCTTATTAAAACCTTTAATAGTTAAATTTTCAATAAAAAACAGAATGGTTAAATTTTTACTTAAGAAAATTAATTTTTACCTGAAAAAAGAGTTTTCAACAAAATGGGAAGGTCCCTCAACCAATCAATTGAAATTTTAACCAACTAGTTTAATTATTGAAGTACTTTAGTTTTCTACATAAGAACTTAAGAAGATTAATTTTCACGAAATATATGAATTTTTAGCGAAAGAGGTAAATTTTTAAACCAAGAAGATAATTTCCTACCAAAAATGGAAGTGAAAAACGAAGTTCCAAAGAAAATGGAATTTACAGGTAAAGAAATTAATTTTCAAATTAAATGACGAAACTTCAACTGCATTAATTAAATTATTAATTGTAAAATAAATTTTCAACGCATAGGAAGGTTTTTTTTTTAAGTAATAGCTAAATTTGTGGGGAAAAACAAAAAAAAAACAATAAACTGTAAACAATTCAGTTTGACTTAAAAAAAGTAGTTGAATTTTTAACCAAGAAACTTCATTTTTCATCAAAAAGACCAATTTTTAACAGAAGATATGAAGAGTTATACTGCTGAGCCAAACAAACAATTCATAAAGAGAATAGTTTGAATTTTCAAGCAGAAAACTAAATTTTTAATCAATTATGCAGTTAAATTTGAAACTAAAATAGATAAAATTTCAACTAGTAACCTGTAGTTAAATTTTTATTTGGAAAAATTAATTATAAAACAATAAAACGTGTTTTCAGGGATATAGTTAACTTTTCAACGGAAGAATCAATTTGCAAACCAAAGTAGTTAAAATTTCAACTGACGGGATTACTTTTTGGCTACAATGGTGAGTCTTTAACGTGAATACTTAATTGCTCAGTTATAAAAGAAATTTCCACCTAAAATAAAACAGTGACATTTTTTATTAATATTAACGTTATTTATAAGAAATTTTTTTAAGAGAATTTAATATAAAAAAACAAAGTAATTATGAACTTATTATTTTTGTCGCAGAAGCAATTATTTTTGGTTTTATAGGGTAAAAGTTAAACCAAATTTTTTTACAAATAATTTTTAATAACTTAACATTTTCTCAAAAATAAAAGTACACATTTTACTGGTAAGTTGTGTGCATTGTCATTCTTTTGTTATCGAAAGCTCTCTTCTTTTCTTTAGATTTTACTTTGTTGCATTTTCGCAAACGAAAAAGCAAAAAGGTTCTTAAAATTGTTTTTTTGAATATTGTGTCACAACAAAATATGATTGCTTTTTACAACTGAAAATTTCAGTAAAAAATTGAATATATTTACATTATTTACATATATTCCAAATCAATCTGAAAATCAATACCCCCTTTCCCATCACCACGTTTTATAATCCCCTTCCTGAACCAGTGAGTCATGCTTTTCCCGAAAGGGATCACGTCTATTATTACGTCGATTATTACTATCACGTCTGAATGACGTGATAGTCATAAAAAAGGAGATCAAAAAGTTTCCTGTTATTATGTTTCGCTTTAAAACATACACACCTTGCAATCTCATTATAAACAAATACTTTTCCAATTAGAGTAAAAACTAGTCCGCAGTGTAACCAATACGTGTTCTCTTATTTCGTTTGAGTAAATATTGCCTCGAGCTTGTACTTCGGAAATTAAAATTACGTCATTCCTTCGTATTTATTTCAATAATGAAAAATCTAAAATATTTTGAACTTCATTCTTTTTTGAAGGCAATAGAAGTTCATTTATTTTTAAATTTGTAGAATATTTACCTAAATCTTTCTCAAACATATGTGGTCAGATGAAAAATTTACAAAATTTATTGTTTTCATATTTTTATAGCAATCAGTGTTTTTGAACCACTGTAGCTTGCATGAAGATTGAAAATAATGCACTGAAAATGAAACCTGTGCTCATCTTGCCTTGGACTCCACTAAAAACTGAATTTTCAGATTTTCCAAAAAAGAACAATAAATTTCAGTCAAAAAGGTGGCATCTTAATTTTTATAGTTAAAATTAATAGCTCTAGTGATGCGCTAATGTTCATGCAAAGCAAAACACATTCTCTGGAAAAAATCTTGATACGAAAAATATCGGTAGAGTTTGGAAAAAGGAGCAATTGATGTAGAATTAGAAGTAAATTGGACAAATTGTTTTTTGTGGGGAGCATTTAAATTATTTAAAAATAATTATGGATTATATTTTATAGGTATATTATATTAGTATATTATATGATATATTATTATATTTACCAATGATATTAAAAATAATCGCTGTGAATAAGCCTAGAGTGTAAACGATCTTCATCTTTTTCAACTAGAAGCAAAACGAGAAAACTAATACGTACTCTGCATTTCCCCTTCTAAAATTATCTTTATATGCTATTATTCTATAACAGTGTGCTTTGATATCATAAGTCAGTTTCAAGGAATTACGTCACAATTTATATAACCTTGTAAGTTTTAGGGAGAACCGCTTTCTACATGAATATTATTATTAATTCTTAAAAATATTTATGTTTCGTTACATAAATTTGTTGTCATTTGTGCGTAATCATTTTGGTAATACAAAAAAAAAATAATTTGGCAAATTTGTATTTATCTTTAATGAAGCTACTGTGGATACAGATTGGTACGTGTCGTTGTATCCAGATGTTTAAAGTTAATCGAGCCGTATCTGAGATAAAAAATTATATTTTCTAATTTTTTCACAGATTTTTCTTTCTGAAGGCGTCTAAAATGTATTCTGGTCACTGGAAAAACTCAGATTGTTCTGCTGGAAATCTTAGGAGAGCTCTTTGAGGAACTCTTGGAAGTCTTAGAAATCTTGAAAATCTTTCGCCAAGCGTGGAGCTATCACGCCACGAAGCATTCACACACACACACACACACACACACACACACACACACACACACACACACACACACACACACACACAGACAGACAGAGAGAGAGAGAGAGAGGTTCGTGATGTGAGTCGAGCTAACGGCCGACTCCTTCCGAACGCCGCCAAAGTTAGCCGAGTCTGATTTCTCCTCGGGAGTATCGATTTCGAGAAATTTGGGAAGTCTGGGCGCTCGGAGCAGTTTCAAGGAAATCTTAGCGCTCTTTTTGCGAATTCAATTCAGACTGTCACATTCCTATATATAAGCTTTGCAGATTTCTCAGTAAGAACCCCTCGGGACAAGCGCATTTAATTGCGGCCAAAATGGATGTGAAAGAAGTTTTAATATGTTTAGCTCAATCTTGTGTTGTCTTGTTTTGCAATTTGTAATTCTAACATTTAATTGGCTACTCCGAAGTTAGCTAAACTAACTTTAGGTTGGCTTCAGTAAATTTATGATGGCTCGAGTGATTTGGCTTAAGCACTATTTAGGCGAAGAAAGAGGCAGAGCAGATCAATGACAGTTCGTGTTCATTCACATCTGGTAGTCTTGTTCCAAATATGTTGACTCCGCAATTGCTACAAAAATAATTATTTTTAATCATTAAAAGTTCTATATGCTTAAGGCGTCAAATTCATTAGGGTCAGCCGATCATTTAGACATTAAATTAATATCAAGTTTAGGCGTATCTTATAATCTTACAAATAAATATGATTGCATTTTTTAGATTGTACCACGCATAATTCATATAGATCACGCAACAGGTCTGGCGGGTAAATGAAGTTGTGTTCCTCTATTAAAAAAATGCCCTGGTTCTTCGACTGTCAATTTGCACTCCTTGGTAGCACGTTTAATATGGTCCTTTGCGATTTTTACTTCAGCTTGCCACAAAACTAAAGGCTGAAAAGGCCGGTAAAATAAACTTCCTTTTCAATCCTACATCGACTTATTGAGCATGCAATAGCGGATCAGAACTACAGTTCAGATAATAGACTTTATTCTTCGGATAATACACCATTCTAGATGTGTTTGTACAAGGTACAAAATACGGAACCCATGAATGAAATCTGAATCACTTTCAACTATCACCTATGCATCTCTTCGTCAACTCGAGAGACATTTAAAGCTAATTTATGGAGGACTCCCCCAACTCAAGATGTTATGCATTTAGAACCGCAATATTTTGTGCTTGAAACTGTTTGCCAAGCAGAAAAGTTTACAGATAAAATCCATTTTATATTAGAATACCATTCATCTGGCATATTTCGATTCCGGTGACCGTATGAACACGCTTCATCTCACGTAACTCTATGTGAGCATTTTCTTTTGCAGAAAATTAAAAATCATAAGGATATTTTTTAGACGATAGGCCTAAAAATTGTTAGGCTTTCCACCAAAGCGTATGTGACGCTATTTCAGTTGGAGAAATCCAACGAGATGAGCAATCCATAAGATTTTTAGCAGTAGGCACATGATGCTACACATGATGCATCAGGAAATCGTATCACTATGTCAGACACTCTATTGGCATCAAAGGTTGGTTTGGAAAACGCGATAAAAGAGATAAAACAAACAATAGAGCCGGTTTGGAGATCGCTAAGTGATATC
>JAAAKG020108224.1:0-38951 GCA_010014905.2 Druon quercuslanigerum | reverse complement strand
TCCCCTCCCTACCGAGTGAGTCACGCCTACCCCGAAAGGGAAACGGCTTAATGGTGTAATAATAATAATAATAATACACATATCCTGATAGTATTCAGAAATAGGTACATGTTAGGTCTCATGAAAAAATATAACACGTGTGATTATGGATCTCGCCAATTTTAAATGTTTTTTTCTTGAAAAACGGTGTTTGAAATTTTAACTCCAAGATTGGCTCGGTAAATCGTTTTTTTATAATTAAGGGGTTGATTTAAATTCAGATTACAAAATTAATAAATTGTATATTTACATTTTGTTTCAATTGAATATATGTTGTGGAGAATGGTGTTGTACACGTTCTACTCGAAAATTCTTCTTGATTAAGCGACGTGGACCTACTGGTACTAAATCGATTTCTTGGCGGGTCAAGTGGGTAACTTTGCCACTTTCTACGTTTATTTTTGTCCTTCTTTTTCCCTGACCACAATATAATCCAGCAAGAACATTACTACTCTCCAATATTGCAAAAACGTCACCATCGAATGTTGATAATACAATTTGCTCCTGGGTTGGAATGGGCGCAAATTCATTATTTCTTATATGTAATTTGAGTCGTTTATCGACGGGAAAAGTATATCTTTGTAGACGAAACAGTTGGTACGGATTTTTTTTGGGAATAAGTCTTATAAATTCCAGTTCTTCAAGTCCACATCCAATTCCGTCGGAAGAAGGAAGCCTTGTAGCTGAAACAATACACCTTGAAGGAGCAGTCCTTGAACTGTCATGAAGAGGAGACTCGGAAGACGGAGACCTTGTGCTGTCATGAAGAGGAGGCACAGCAGGAGGAGACCTGGTCCATTCATGCAGAGGAGATCTGGGAGGAGGAAGTGAACTCTCAGGTGAATGTGGACTTTTAAAAAAAGAATAAAAAAGGCCGCTACGAGAAACACCAGGAATAGGGTCGCCATTAGGAAAGCACTCAAACTGTGAACTTAACTCTGCAAGAAGAAACATATGATTATATATTTATTTTATAATCTTTTTATTTCTTATTATCTTATTTCTCATAATTCAATATAGCCTATTTGTTGATGATTGTTTTCGAGAAAATAAGGTTTTATTCAATCAAATCCCACTATAAACGAAACTTTGGCCATTTCTGATTTATTTCAGATATAATATTTCCGTAAGCCATTTTACATTTCTGTTTGGTACGTCATGAGTTATTGACCGATATGTGAGTGGTCATTGAATCAAATTTTAATTGCTTAGATACCTTTAAAATCTTTAAAATCGTTAAAATCCTCTAAAAAAATTCTTTTTTCTTTTCCTTTCTTTCTGTAGGGCCTTCAGCAACCCCTAAAGATGAAGCCCAAAATATTTGGTAATCCTGAAAAATTATTTAGAATACTTTGTAACTATGGATTCTTAGACATTACTTGAAAATATAAAAATCTTTTAAATTCGTAATACTCTTTAACAGTTGAAAATCTCTTTAAATAATTTGAAATCCTTGGTTAAGTGAATAAATGAATCATTCTAATGTAGTTACTTTGTTTTTTGAAGACTTTTGGTCAATATTTTAACGATTTTTATTTCTATAATGAGTTTATTATAACGATTTTCTATCCTGATTTATCTATAACCATGATAATATTGGCAGAAATTCACAGTTTCCAGTTCTAATTCGTATTGGTTAAAAAAAAGCATTATTAAAGGATATTTCCTTACAATATTTGGTACCCTTATATAAAGTTTAGACACTAAACATACGTCGGAAAAGGTAAAAATTAGAAATTAAAAACGTTTTAAATGTATCTGCAGCTACTAAATAACTTGTGGAGTAATTTAACCGCTTGTCGACATTATTCGGTTGTGGGCGTCCCTGCAGAACTTTTTTTTCGCTGAAAGCGTGTGTTTAGCTAAAAAACTGTCAAATGTCGTTGTTTATGTTAACATTCCCCCCCCCCCCCTGATGGGATCGGGAGGCTAATTTTTTAAGTAACCTAAATTCTAAAAAATTAATTTAAGCAAGCAATCTGCTAAGCGAGCAGCTTCCTTGTGCTACTAAAGGCTTTGAAAAGGAATAAATTTCCTTTTCTTCATATAGAGTGGCGTTCTACTTTATATTTTAACATTTTCAGGGTATTTTCCAGGGTTGCCCACAACCGGCTAACAAAATTTTGTTGTTCAAAATTGATTACTCCACAAAACGTTTAATATTTTTTTTTCTTTTTGATAGAATCAAATAAATTCTTGCGCTAGTTGTTACCTCAGGTCTCTATCATTTCATTGATATACATATGCCTGCATAATTAATAACTTAGTCAAAAGTTATGGCTGGAATAGCTAACTGTGCTCACAACCGGTTAACTTCCCCTAATATTTAATTTGTTACGAACGAAAGAAGAGTTCACAGTCACATATTTCAAGGTGGACATTCTTCAGTTTAAAAGTACCCATGAAGTAACAAGCATTTTAAAGTCTTTCAGGAATCATTCTTCCCGTTAATTGTTAAAGTTTCAAATGTGTTAATTGGAGCTTTGTGTCAAAGTGAAAATATCCAGTTTTACGAAATAAGAAATTTTAAAAGTTCTTTTCAATCCACCCAAACGTGAAGCTAGGCAAGATGACCCAGATAAAAATTTACTCACACCTCGCCCGCATGGTGTTGGCATGCGTTTCGAACGATCGGCACGTTGTGAGTGCAGAAGAGCAGACATATGTGTCCTCATATGCGTCCCATATGCGACGCATGCGTCTGGACACACGTGGGCCAGCATCATGCTATGGTGCACGTGATATTAATTATAAAGAATTATAATTAAAATTAAAAATAAAAAAAGGAACAGGAAACATTGTATCACGTTTTTAATAAGGGATACCTGTGTTGAACGTTATTCTTTCAAAACTGATGATAAAACAGGTGTTTATTCCAAAAGCAAGAATTCCAAAAATATATGTCTGCTAACTCTTAAATAATAGTGTAAAATTCAATTAACACTGACTGAAAATTTGAGTAATGCTTACTTAATTTTAACTGATTCAGATATAGAGAGTGAAATTTCCCTGGTATAGTTTCTCAATCGAGTACTAAATAAATAATTACAATACAGTTTGCAATAAAAATATCTTATAAAAATAACTTATTAAAACTTAGTTAAAAAATTAGTATAAATTAGTATAAATGGCTTTGTTGTTATGGATGAAAGACTAAGAGAGCTAGTCAAAGGTACAAGGGTCTTGAGGGGTCCTGAATTCAATACTGATCATTATTTTCTGATCTCCAGAATTAACTTAGTTCGGGTACAAAGAAAACAGAGAACAAAGAAAACAAAACAAACGCCAATCGAAATTGAGAACCTAAAGAAACCCGATGTGCGAATAGATTTTCAAGATAAGCTAATCGAAAGTATAGATAAGTTAACTTGGTAAGAGCAGTTGTAGGTAGAATGTCTGGTAATGAATGTTGGAATGATGAAATTCAGGCTTACCAAAAAGCAAAGCAAGAAGTGTACAGGAGAACTTTGAATAGATACTGAAATTATTGGTTAAAGAAAGTGAAGATAAAATTATAGCAGAAGAGAAGAAAATCCAAAAAGGCTTTGCAGAAAGAAACTGCTTCATAAAAAAATGAAGAGAAATAAAAGTAGAAATAAAGAAATAAAAATAAATGTGTAGATGGGATTATAGACGCTTTGAGAGACTATTTTAGGGGACTATTCAGAGATGAAGCTATAGGACACCACAACTGCGATGTAGAACACGATGTACCACGCCGGGGTCGACAGTATTAACGATGAAATGCCTAAACACAGTGGGGAGTACATACCACAGAGACTGTGTGAATTAATAAATTTATGTATCGAGATGGGAGATGTTCCAGATGATTGGAAAAAAGAGTTTATCGTACTAATTACAAAAGAAAGGGAGATAAAAGCAACTTCAATAATTACAGAGATATCTTAGTTTCTTATAAGCGCCTACCAAGTTGCCCTATCTGTACTTTCGATTATCTTATTTCGGAAATCTATTCACACATCCGGTTTCTATAGGTTCTCAATTTTGATTAGCGTTTGTTTTGTTTTCTTCCTTCTCTTTTTTCTCCATTACCGACCTAATTTAATTTTGGAGATCAGAAAGTAATGATCAGTATTGCATTCAGGACCCCGCAAGACCCTAGTATTTTTGACTATCTCTTTTAGTCTTTCATCCACAACAACAAAGCCAATTATACTGTCTTGGGTTTATGTAAACGATACTCAAAAATACTTATTAGCATGTTAATAAAAATACCAGAGGAAAAGATTTGAGAAGTGCAAAGTTTAAGATAAAGGAAAGAAAGTATTCTGTGAATTTTTTGACCCAGAGAAGCTTTTTAAAAGGTAGATAGAAGTAAACATTGGGAAGTCCTAAAAGTGCACGGAGTAAATAGATGGCTCCTGCAAGATATAAAAGCAATATATACAGGACGCAAAGAGGGTGTAAAGGTAAATGGGAAACTGAGTAACTGTTTCGATATTATGCAGGGAGTTAGGCAAGGATGCGTCATGTCTTCATGGTTATTTATATTAATCATGAGCAACTATTTAGGAATGGCTTTTTTCGACAAAGAAGGTGTGGATCTCGAAAAAGTATGGGTACGTGGGTTAGAGTTCTAAGATAAAAAGGTTGTTATGGCAGAGTCAATCAAAGACTTGCAAAGAATGTTGAATAAACTGAATGCAAGCATGAAGAGCATGGGCCTCAAAATCAACGCAAATAAAACAATAGGTATGCAATATTGTATTAAATGATGAGGGAATTGAACATTTTTATAAAATCGTATAGATAGGTAGACATATATATATATATATAGTAAGATAGATGAGGAGTTAGATAGACGCATAAATGAAGGTAAGAAGGTTATTGATAGAGAGACATGGACCTATAAAAAAAAGATTAAAGTAAAATTACGCGATTGACATCAGATTCTTGCGCATAATATGTGGGAAAACTCTGATGGACAAAGCGAGTAACGAGATAATTCTTATAGAACGTGGTGCAGAAGAGAATGAAAGAAGAATGACTAACAAAACAAGCGTATCAAGATAAAGTAAATGACAGCGTTCCCAGATGCAGACCGCAGAAAGTATGGCTAGAATGTGTGAATGAAACATTAGTTAGAAGAGACCTATGAAGCCACGGAAACATGAAGCTTGCATGAAAAATTCATGGACGTGAAAGAAGCTAGAGAAGTATGCTTGGACAGAAAACTATGACGGAAAATAGTTAATAAAAAGAGTGTCAGAAGAGTGAATGACGACTGAAACAAAAGACCTTGGATACTAATGTACCTAAGTGGGTCGAAGTAGTGTCGCAGAACGAACGCGTTATTTAAATAAATAACATGAGATTTCTATATCAATCTAAACATTTTATGATAGCTTCCTGACTTTACTCTCATCTCCGCCGAGATAGTCACGTCTACCCCCTAAGGAAAACGGCTTAGTGGTGTAATATAATATCTTTTTAGTAATAATGCGATTTTTGTGCCGCACACTTCACCGCACGTTATATGCCGACATTTTTCCTACACTAGTTATTTAGTTAGTTATACTATGAGAGCAGGCAGCCCCTATGGAGCTCCCCTGGAGCTCAAGCTCTAAAGTCTATTGTGCCAGACCCTTAAATATTGCTGTCAGTAGTTGACCCCAGACCTATTGATGAAGCCCAGTATAGCAACCACCGACAGCATTGAAACTTACTCAGGCTCCATATAATAGGACTCAAGGGTTTGATGCCTGAGCCTAGCTACCGCCGGGCACTGGCATAATACAAACAAAGATGTTTTATTATCCCTGCCGCATCTCCTGCACTCTTTCGAGGGGTTATACCCCATTTTGTACATATGGTATTTCAAGTGGTTATGCCCAGTGAGAGCCTAAATCACCGTTCTAATGTCTTTCTTTGGAAAACGTAGGATTTCAATGGCTCTATCGATTCCATACGTATATCCCAGGATGGACTTCGCCTGTCAGAAACCCTGGGTCTGCTCCCAGTTTTTTCGATGCTTTGTGCGCGTCCAGATATTGATAGCACGACCGATGCAGCAAGTCTCTATTCCCAGTACTGCTTTTGGTCCTATGTATTCACTTGCCGCACCGCATCTTTCCAGCTGGTCCGCTTTTTCGTTGCCCTTGATCTCTGTGTCACCAGGGATCCAAATTAGAGCCACTTTTTTCGCAAGTTAATACAATGCCTTTTTGCATTCCCAAACATGTTCTGATGTTATATCTGGGTTTCCTACTTCAGTTAGTGTCGTTTGGCTGTCTCAACAGATCGTAATCTGTCTTCCAGCAGCGTTCTATTCTAATAATGTTTTAGCACAGAGAATAACGGCAATGACCTCTGTCTGAAAGACAGTAGCATTTCTCCCAAGCAGGACCACCACTTCCTCTAAATACTATGGGATTCGACCTGGTGTTCCAAAGTTCCCGTTAAGGCACCTCCTTTATGACCCCCTCTTTTCCACCTCTGCTGACAGGGGGGGCAGGCTGGGGCGTTTAAGGATTTGCTGATACTGGTCCCATGCAGCCCTCGACTCGGCAATCACATATTGGTTTCGGAGCATGAAAACTCGCGCCCTCGATATTCCAGGGGGGTTTTCAAGAACCCCCTGGAAGGACAGCTCCTTATTTTAGATCTCACCAACAGGAGTCCATCAGATCCCCAGAGTAGTTACACTTTGCGATGCATCCCCTCTAGTTCACCTATTCCGGACCATAGTCCGGTGAGACCTGCAAGACCTTTCACTAACCACAAGGTCTCGCGATCCCTAGGGAGAGTGCCTTCACTGCCTCACGAGCATGATAGATTAACGCTGTGCTGCATATCATGTGGACCGATTGCGGGCACTATGTGGGATTACTTATTACCCTGTGCTTGCATTGTTGCCGATGCATCGTGCTTGCACGCCATGCGGCTATGTGCGCCCGCATGTATTGTTATCTACGGATATTGACGTGATCGTTGTTTATCTTTTACAAAAGCATACATTTTAACTTAAATATCTTAAAGTAAATGAACTAAACGAATTGAAACCTTTTCTGAGAAATCTCAGATACAAATGGAATCAAAAGTATCAGGAAGTAAAAAGAAAAACAATCGAGTTAAAAATGAAGTTTGGTTGCATTTAAACTGAGATATTACTGATTTAAGCATTCAAAAACTGAACTGTATTGTAGGGGTATACAGCAAGTTAATATTAGGTTGAGTACCATTCAAATAAGAACTTATAAATATATTCACGCTATAAATTTACTTGAAAGGGGCCTTCTGACGACGCACCCATTTTCCATGTTTCTTGTAACTAGAATTATTTCTAAATAAAGTGAAAGCAAGCACATTAATTTTCACAAATCAAGAATATTAAAATAGAAAATGTCCACTAGATATAAAAATATTATTTTTTATTTTTTATGTATCGAATAGCATAAATTTTAATAATTTTTAAAAATTATAAATAAATGTTTAATTATAGTTTAAATCTGTTGAAAAAAATTCTCTTAAAATTCCAATAAATTATTAAAATAATTCAAAATTTTTCTAAAAATCTTCAAATTTTCTTAAAATATTCCAAATCCTTTGATATCTTTTAAAATACCTTGAAAGTTTTAAAAGCTCTTAAAAGTGCTTTTGAAAATTTCACATAACCCTCAAATATTTCAAATTATTCGAAATCGCATTAAACTACTTGAATACAATAATTTTTTTGTAATCTTACAGAAAAACCTCAAATATGCAAAATCCTTTTAAATCTTCTGAAATTTTTTAAAGATCCTAAAAGTGCCTAAAAGTGTATTAAACTGTATTAGGCATCCCCTCCCCTTCCTTTTCTTCATTAATAGCCCTCGCCGCTTCAGTCCCTTCTCCATCTCTCTGTCTGCGTCCAACTATTGCAAGCAAAATATTTATGATTTTTTTTAACACAGACAAGTTATAATAAAGGGTTATTTTACATGTGCAAAGTATAGGCATATGATAAGTGTCCTATAATAAATTTCTGATCATTTTTTGTGTTTCTAAAAAATTTCATTTGCACTAGAACTCCAAAGGTACGAGAACTTCGGCAATAACGAACTCCGAAGATACGAGCGTCAGAGGGGGCAACCCTGACTATCAAATAGGGCAGGCATCGAGGGGTCAAAATTCCTCTCGCTCCTTTGGAGCAGGGACGCTCGTATATGTGAAGCACTCGTATCTTTGGATCTCGTATCCTTCGAGTTTAAAATGTCAAAAGAATTCAAAAGTCTTATGAAATTTAAAGGAATGTCTCATATAGTAGAATTGAGGCATTGCAATCCAAGCCCTGACATTTGTATAAATAAGTAAGAAATAAATAGAATAAAATTTAACGTAAGAACAGTTTTATTGTATAAGTAGGCAAAATTTACATAATTCTTCTGTACACAGTTTCGACATGTGCCTTAGCAAAAAAAACCGCGTTGATTAGAATGATTAAACCTGACGTTTATTCTGCTATACATATATAATAATAATAAAGTTTGAGTACTCACATAATGAAACTGCCGTGACGTTAATTGTTATAAAACATTAATAATCTGTATTACTCAGTCACGCGAAAATCTGAGTAGCTCAAGGTAAAATGATAATAATATTCATAATACACGTTACAAAAAAACGAAGCACTATATGAAAAAAGACACCTAATTCTGGAAATCTGAATTTCACGTTATAATGGGTTTTCATAGTTTACTAGTTTCTCTTTCATGTCGCGTTATTAGAATTAGTTTATCTAAAAATTCATCTTCAATATTTAATGGCAAAGGTCGCACCTTTAAACGGACCATTTTTAACAGCCCATCTTATAAGCTTTGGCTCAGAAAGGTTAGCTTCCTTTTCTCAAAGAAAGTTTCATAGGTCTTCCTTTGAGGTAAATAAGATGGAATTTTTCTATATAGCTAATTAGCTGTATGGTTTAAATTATTTTTTTAAAAGTTCTACTCGAAATTTGCCTTGTTACTGAGCGGATGTGACATTTCATTTTTATTTTTTAATGTGCGACACTTTTAAAATCGGTGCAGATTTTTTTAATCAGCTGATGCATGAAAATAATTCTGAACTCTGTCCTATCTATAATTAGTTACTTTTACGCGAGAGGCTGTTTAAAATATGGAAGTTTGTACATCTAAGCGTTTACTGATAAGGAAAAGAAATTTGATTTCCACTGTTTTGACCAAGTATAAATAGAAAAATGATACAGGATGACATTTAGGATCGCTAAAACTTCAAGAAAATAAGTTGTTTTTTTTTCTTAGGATAGAAATTTATGTCTCAAAAGTATGATAGATTGTATAGGGATAGCATCTTGGGGCTTGATTTAATTTAAAATAAGATTAGAATAAGATATAAATTAATTTGTATTAATATTCACCAATAGAGTTAAGAATAACAGCCAAGGATAAGACCAGAGTATAGACGATTCTCATTTTTTCCAAGCGCAGGAAAAACTGATTAATGTAACACAGAAACTTTTAGTCAAACGTGTAATTAATGATTATTAATGCTCTTTATTAGAGTGTTTAATATATAATCTATTCGCTATCTCGTAATTTATACTTTCCTTAAGCTTATTCTTCTGAGACATTTATATTTCATAAATCAGTTTAAGGAAAAGAATTTGGTCACCTCAACCCTGGTTTGTAAAAAGAAAGCATTTTTCGAATAGCACATTGAAAGAAATGTGAATCTCACGAGGAAATTTTTAAAATTATTTAAAAGTTTTGTACAAATCCTTATGAAGGTGGATGGACATTTTCAAAGAAAACTTTTTCTTCTTTAAAATGACGCAGATACTTACAAAATATCCAAGAATAGACCCCAAATTATTTGTTTGTTAAAAAAAAATCATGTATTAAACGTAGACGTTATGGATATATCTTTTAAATTCTTGTGAGGGCAATTTTTAAAATTTTAGGTTTAAATTATTATGGATTGGTTCAAAACTTTAGTTGAAGCATGGTATTCGACTATGCAGATCGCTGAAATAACATGATCACTGCCATGATCACTGCCGTTACGCCACGAAGTATACATTGGTATCTCCGAGATTGTGGTGGGTTATAATGAAAGTGGGAATCAGAAGATTATTTATTTCAGCCAGCTAAACTCTAGTTTATGGTAAAAGACGTGAAGTAAAATATTATTTTTGGGACACTTTAAATGGAGAAGATATGAATATCAAAAGTTGTGTTCGAGTGCAACGCGAATGTGTGAATATTGTGCTAGGTCTATTCGGAGATACAAAAACAAATAATAATAGAAGCACATTGATTAGCTTCTGTCTAAAGAAAAATGTTTTTTTCATTACAAATACTTCATTCAGGAAGAATGTGAAACGCATCACCACCTGTTAGTTTAAAAAATTAACTTAATACAAGGATGTAGAAGATGGGGAATTAAAAAACGAAGCAGACGCAGATCAACATAGAGATATTGCATAAGTTGGAAGTGCAAATAGAATCTCAGAATAAGATCAACGAACGCCTTTAATACATAAATTTTATATCATTGTTGCATCGCCGGTACATTTTATCCAGTTGTGCAACTTACGAGGAAACGGCATTAATTCCACTCTGCTAAACGCTCCAAGGGAAATTGTAAATTGGCGACAATGAGAAATGCCGCATATTCTGGAACTTCATATTCTTGACAATCGTTTCTGTTGCGCACTTAAAGCCTGACCTAGTTCTCTTTTACTTCGAGAAACGAGCCATGTTCGTTATCAAATTTTCGTCACGTTGACAAAAACTTCATAGCCAAAGATAATATATTCAGAATTTTTATTAACAATAAAAAAAAGTATCTGAAAATGGCGAAATAAATTCTAAAATTCATTTATTTATCAAATTTATTTATACAATAAACAAATAATATCGAAAGAGAACTCATCGCCATAATAAACTATTACTTATATAATTTAAAGACGACTAGAAAGAAAAACGATTACATTCTGTCTATAAGTGACCAAAATATGCATGTGTTTATAAAATTTGTTTATTAAATAAACAAATAATATTGAATAACCAACCTTTATAACTCGATATTACCACTAATAAAAATAAAGCGTCGGTTATAAATGAAGTGCTTCTTTTTGATTGCCAAGCGATGCTGTTTTTGTTACGGTAGCGCAGCTTCTTCAGTGAAAATAGGTTGAATGATAAGTATTTAAGGAATAAATGTAAGAAACGATGAATATTTTTATTCAAGTTTTATAATACAGGGACCTCAGGCTTATTACGAGAGTAACATAAAGAATATAAAAGAAAGAGGTGAACCAGATGAACTGCGTGGTAAGGTATGGCTGCTCTTGGCAACTTTCGGACTATAGTCCGCTGGACCTAATCTTAGGAGTGATCCTTGCGGGAGGTAATAGTTAGCCCCATGGAATATCGAAGTCGGGAGTTTTTAGATTCCAAGTTCATGATGTGATCACCGTGTGAAGGACTGAATAGCACTAGCATTACCAAATCCTTAAAAATTCTGGCATAGCGATGCCCAGATATTAAAAGCCCGCACAAACCGGCTCTCGAACAGTAGCCAAAGGTCCTCACAAGGTGCCTTGTATATTAAAGCACCATCTGTAGCAAATGTTTGTTCTCAGACAACGGGTAAGTGGAAAAAGAGCTTCAAAGGCACGGCCCCGAATAGGTAGTCGAAACCTCCGAAGGCTCTGGAATTATAGAGCAGAGATGGCTCAGAAGTCTGATAGAGTTTACGGTTATTGCGAATCTGAGAGCTGAGTGCTCTTAGATTAACATTGGCTGCTATACTGCTCTACCCCATGCTCCAATGGAGATAAGAGTCGATTTCCGGGAAAGAGAAGATCGAGGCATAACAACTTCCTCTTTGAATTCGAAAATCTAATTATGTTCGTGATCAAATTTTCGATTCCGGCGATAACCTCTTAATCAAGAAGAAGTAAACGTTTGGAAGGTATCAGGAACTTACAAGGGAGCTCTGACGACTAAACCTAAAAAATTTGTTTAAAATTATTGTCCTTGTTATCAGTACTCCCAAAGGTGCTATTCATTGTGATTTCATGTGCTATCCATGGATAGCGGTTACTCATAGGGGACCCAGCGTTATTTTCGAATCTGTTTTATATCAATAAATATACAATTACGATATCCTTATTTGATAAAGTATGTACATTTGTACAAAATTTTTAAAATTACTTCGGTCAATGAATATGTAAGACTGCGTTTAATGGCATTTTGATTAATTGATAATTTCGACAAGATGCTGCACTTTCTTCAAAGAAAATTAATGTTTTAGTAATTTAGTCAACTTATTATTAAGTGAACTCATTATGAAGTGAAATAGTACCTACTCGAGCTTAATTTATTAACAAAAGCGCTATAAAGTTTTTATATTCTGGAAAAACAACTAAACTTAAAAAATGAAAATGTGTATCTAATGATTTCTGCTTCTAAAAAGTAAGTAGGGAGGCCGTTGATCCTGGTCTTAATACAATCTCAGGCTTTATTCCGCTTTCATCTGAAAAATTTCAATTTTTATTAAGCTGCAAGGTGAGTAGTAAATCACCTATTTTCACGCGTGGATACGCCTCGAAAACCCCAGACTTACCTTTTACCTCTATACCTATCCATTTTGTGTTCGTGTGACCTTGAGGCACTCAGAGGCTTTCGTCTGACTCGCTGAATGCGGAGCGGGATGATGTTTTCGCTGGTGGAGGGGATGGATTCTATTGATCTTCCCCACTTTCTAAAATGCCTTTCCTTGTGGCACGTCACGTATATTTTTATTTAATCTCAATGACAATATTTGTTTTAAACTCTAACGATGTGCTAATTTTCAGTGTGTTTAATGAAAACGTATACGTTTTCCAGTCAGATTTCGAAACTGTAAAGGAAAATCAAGCAAATTTTGATCTATATATTATATAATCACACCAAGATTGACGTAGCTCAAGGTGTTATAAATTAATATTAATAATATACGTTTTTCATAAACAAAGTAATATGTATTCCTTTTAATCGACCCATATAAAATTTTTCCATACAGCCAATTATGGAGCCGTTAAAAAAACACGTATATATCTAATTTTAAACTTATGTATACGTAGAGGCTTCATTGGAAGACAAAAATCTTTCTTCATTGATGGAATGAAAAACTTCTTTTCTATTTACTACAAAAAAATATTGTCTGGGGCATTTCCGAAAGATTGAAGTCTTTAGATCTATAATACGATGACTTTTTAATATTATTTGTAGTTACAAGGTATTTGTAACATTTCAAACCGACGTCTGATAACAAACAATATTAAATATAAGTTTAATCTTTCATTTTAATTCGAAGCATGCTGAGAAGGATTGTAGTTTACACGCTCTACTTGAAAGTTTTTCGTTATCAAGCGGACTTCGCCTACTGGAGTTTCTTCGATTTCTTCTTGGCTCAATCGGTTAATGCTGCCATCGTCTATGTTCATTTTCAACCGTCTACTACCTCTTCCACCATATAATCCAGCCAGAACGTTACTTTTCTCCAATATAGCCAAAATGTCCCCATTGAATGTTGATAATACGATTTGTTCGTGTCTTGTTATAGGTAAAAAGATATTATGTCCTACGCGTAATTTAATTGTTTTAATAGCAGGGAAAGTATATCTGCGAAGATGGAATACGCGGTCCGGATTCACGTGGGGAATAATCCGTATAAATTCAAGTTGATCAAGTTCATATCCGGTTCCGTCAGAAGAAGCAATTCTGGTAGGGGGATCAATGCATCTAGCAGATGGAGTAATAAAGCTAGCAGGTGGAGACCTAGACCTGACGCGAAGAGCGGGCTCGGTGGGAGGAAGCGATCTTTCGTTTAAACCTATTTCTGAAGAAGAAGAAGGCCTTCCGAAGGAAGCACTAGGCCTTCGGTGGCCACTAGGTGAAGAATCGAAACATGAACATAACCCTGCAAGAAGAAACAAGACACATTGTTTTACATCTTTGTGATTTGTTGTGCATAAAAGTCTCTTTTCACATTTTGACCTTTATTGGCATTGCCAATGATTCTTTATTATTATACTTTGCGAATGGACGCGAACAATTAATTATTTAAACAATTTTCCTAAACAAGTGCACATTTTAACAATATATTTGTATTCGATTTCGCTGAAGAAATGGAGCCTGTTCTTGGAAAAATTGTCCACTTGGGTTGAAGCGACGTTCGAAAAAGGAGATATAGAAATCTCCTTTTTGCACCCGGTGAGGCAAGAACGAGAATATGGATAAAAGATTGCCCCGGGAAATTTCTAAAAGTTGGAATAGCAAGATTCACCCCGATATACACGTGAAGCAGCATTTTAGAAGAATTAAAAAAACTTTTCGTAGCACTGTTTCGGTGCCATATGGAAAATTTCTGTTAACAATAAGGACTGAGGAAAATAGTGCACGCTTGAAATTTAATATAAAATGCGGATTCCGGAAATTTTTCCAAAAAATTGATTTCTAATATACATGCGAAAAAAATTAAACTTAAAAATGTTTTAATGTTATAGATATATTATATTTACCTATAGAGTTAAGTATAACAGCTAAAAATAAGAACAAAGTATATGCGATTCTCATTATTCTCAAGTTGAGGATAAACTGATTTATACAATAATAAAGAATTTGGTTAACAGTGTATTTAATTATTAATCTGGTCCTTCATTACAGTGTATAAAAGATACGGTAGTCGTTATCTCTTTATTATAGTGGCCTTATCTTTTCCTTTTGAAATTTTTTATTTTATCAATTAGTATAATGAACCAACTTGGTTACCTCATCCTCGGGTTGCAAAAAATATACCGATGCTTTTTTATTCGCACTTCAAAAGAAATCTTAGTCTCACCTAAAATTATTGTTATTAAATTTGTGAAATAATTGTTTTTTCTTTAGGTATAGGGTAAAATGACACAGTTCTCTAGGTAAAGTAAAGTAAAATATAAAAAAAATTCGTTGTAGTGCGTAGTTGTTGTGCGGAAAGCAGCTTGCATTCAAAATATATTTTTTCCATTATACTTTTGAAAATTGCAATAATATTAGTCATTATATTTCTGCAAATAGGTAAGATTAGATGCGCAGGGATTCCAAGATTGATAATTCAATTGATATTCAAAAGTAATGTTATTTATCTTTGACTTTCTGTCTGGAAAGAACGGATTTCATATTTATTGGGACTTACCTAGAATTGATTTGTTTATGTATTTAGGACCACTAAGGGCTGCATATGCAGTAAGAAAGTTTGGGAATAAATCCTTGAACCTCAGTGTATTCGATGATCTAGATAATTACTGATGAACTGATGTCTTAGAAGATGCTGGCAGAATACTATCCTGGAAGAGTTGAAACTACCGATTAAGCACAACTGAAGCGAAAGGTTAAACACTGGTTTCAAAGGATTGTTAAAAAATATCTACGAAGCCTAGCGAATACTAAAGAATAAATAAAAAAAAACTAACTATTGTTCACCTGTTCAAGAGGTTTTTATACATAGCGTGTTAGGAGGAATCTCCTTGGAAATCCAATCGTTGCCATACAATCTTTCCTCATTGCAACTTTTTTATGATTAGTTTGACAAAATATTAATTAATTAATTGCTACGAGAGTAGGTATGACAGTACGCTCGTAACAGTAACCTTGCCTTACCGTTCTTCCAATATAAAGATGTCGACCACCCCTCAAAACCAATTCTATTTTGATCAGCGCTTTATAAAGCCCTTTATCAATTTTTATATTGCAATTATATTTATTATATCTTAGGGTGGATCGATAAGATTTAATAATAAGTAAGTAGTAGTAATCAGTAGGTTGATTTTTTTTTGTTAATTTTGAAAGTACGCCTTACAAGCGAATTTGAAACCTCCTACGCAAACCTTTCATCACTAAGATTATAAACCTTTTCTTTGTTGGGCATCAATCTGCAAAATGTTCATATCTTGGGCAGTTTTTAAAATATTCAGAAAATTTGTATGTTGAATATGAGGGCATATCAGTGAATATCAGCGAATTCGGAAATCTTCAGGATCTTGAAATTTAAACCTTGAATTTTCAAGTGGGGGCAGGGGCAAGCGTGTATCCAACCCCCCGCGTACTTCTGATATGACTCATAGATTTTTGAGGTTCCAAAATTGGTCATGGGGGGCGCATATGAGCGCATTTGCTGTGCATTTTAGTGGGATATAGAAAACCCGAAAATGAAGAGGGGGGTCTGATGTAACTGACATTAAGTGAGTTACATTATGTCAGTTATAAGTTGGCATTATGGGCTATGTGCAAGGGTGATCTTGCTGGAACGGGTAGTATGTTTGCTGAAGGATGTGGTTCTTTATTACATTGTAAAATTAATGAAGGGAAATAAGAGATGGAGAGCCAAATTCTGAGTAGAGAGACAATGAAGGAATATCGATTAAAATGGGGAAAAACGTGGATTATTTGTCCACCTAGAGTTGACAGTGGCTTACAGTCCGTGGCTAAATGCTGGACTGCCCATCTTAGTCGAAGAGCTCGTCGGTGAGATGAATCCTGGTGAATCATGGATGATACGGGATTATTTTCTCAGGAGGTGAGAGCAATGGCTCAGGGGCGAAATCTTTCTGGCAGTACCCAGTGCGGGAGTCGTAGACACATACAGAACGAACTTAAACTCTTAGCAAGGGAACAAGCCTGACTAAGGTAGCAACTATGTTTGGAGTACGAGTATGTGCCTGGAATTCCATTAAGTTCTTTGTCCGGTACCTGTGTCGTTTGTTAGTCTATGTGTATGCCTAATTCAAAACTATTTTTCTTTTTGCCCTTTTCGAAATTTGTATTGTTTGCGTTATTTTCCTGTATTGATTTTTTCTTTTGAAATGTTCCCAACCCGCTTGTACGTATGTTTGTCCGTCAAGGTTTGTAGTTATGTACTTTTGCTTGTACCTGAATGGTTCGTCATTGCAAAAAGTGTCGTTTAGTATAAACTGTTATTTCGCATCGTTATCGGTGCAAAGTTTGGTTTCGAACGTGAGAGCGTACCGTTTTCATCTCAGAAAGTGCGACCATTGACAGTTCTTGTATCGTTCCGGTGCGGAAGGCGGTTTGAAGCATTTATAAAAGAGCTAGTGTAGAATCAGAGTGCGCTCAAACGGAATGCGCTAACCTTCACATTCTACAGTTCTACACGAATGAAATTTATCACCGCTCAGTTGTATGATCGAACTTATTCGATAAGATGATCGTGTGTTACTAAAATAATGCATTTGTAGCTTTCCACGATTTTCAATTGTTTACTCACGTGCAAGAAGTGACTTGCTTGATGCTCCTTTAATAGATCAATATTGATTTGATTTTTTGAAATAATCTTTCATGAAAAAAACTTTTTAGGATTGAAATTTTAATTTGAAAATTAGAAGGTTAAAGAATTCAGCGATGCAAAAGTAAATTATTGCGATGGATTATTTGTTATTGAAATTGCAAACTTTAGAATTCTAATTCATAAATTTGCAGTACATCGTTCCAAAATATAAACATTAAAAGGGTAAATGCAAAAAATCTTGAAAGTTCATTTTATGATTTGTAAATAGAACGATCTTTTATAATCTAAAAACTTTAGCACTTACATTCGAAAATACGTGCATTACGAAACGATGAAATATGAATAGCTTCAAAATGTCTTTGTAAATCTAAAAATCATAGAAGTCTCTAGAAATTTCTAACATTCTTTAGAATTCACAATTATCACGATTTATACAAATTGGTCAAATGAAACGGAAATGAGAATTACAAAAAAAAACCGAAAAGGCAGTGGGGGCAGTGGGTCGCAGATAACTCAAGTTGATCTGAATGCGAGATGAACAGGGAAGTCAGAGAAGTGAGGAAAAAATAAGAGGAGGTACGCCAAAGACCCCCGGTATCGCGAGGATCGCGAATAAAATAAAATACAAAAGTGCAAATTTTAAAAAGTACACATCGAGTTTGTCGCTCTCAAAACCTAAAGACTTTTGGTGCATCACTTTATGTTTCTGTCTAATCATAGTGTACAAATTGTAATGATTCCCTGGCTGTACGCGTAGTATGAACATTCTATTTAAAATAGATTGTTAAACTGCAACGAAGAAAATTTGAATTATTTGAGTTTTCGTTCCCGTTTATGTTACTGTCCTGTTTTTTGTCGAAACTCAAACTTGAATTGTTTTGTGCGCCTTTATTAGGATTGTGGATCGTATTTTTGTTCTATAATTGGTTTCTTTTGACCTTAAATTAATTTTACTGTCCTTTGGTTTAACATTGGTAACCTGCGGTTGTAAGGGCGGTAAGTTGATAGTTTGATTTGAATTTAGGTTAGAAACTTGATTAAAAACCAGGTGAAAATCTAAGTCTAAAGTTAGGTCTGAAACCTTGTTGATAATGATTTGAAAAAGGTGATAGTGGAAAACCAAATTTTGAGACTGGAAATAGGTTTTTGTATTATTCTTTTACCCTGGTTATTTTAGTTTCGGTTTTGGTTATCACTTTGACCATTTTTATTTTTACTTTCTTCTTCTTTGGTGTTCTCGAAAGTATTCTATTACCCGTTACAGTTATTACTCTAATTGATCCGAAATGTAAAAATCTCTCCTGAATCTCTACTGTAGTGTGAATTACAATATCACAAATCATGCACAAAGCAGGATTTTTCCTTTCTCGACTTTTATGAGTTTGTAGAACACGGCAACCACGGCCCACATAAAGAGAAATAGATTATTTGAGGTATTTTTCGATATTGACGCATGCGCACTAAAAGTTGCAATTCTAACGTATATACGTCAAATCAAGTAGAAAATTAAAGAGCTAACCCTCCTAAATTTCTGGCTTATCACTGACATTATTTTCTAAAATTATATTTATAGCCGCTTCATTATATATAAAGTCAGTTTTTGACACTTTGCCTCAACATTACCCTCCTCTAGGGTAATATCAGGTATAATTTATCTCCTTTTCAATTACCCTGACCGGCATTACACTACCCTAAATGACAACCCTAAATTAATGATTACCTGCAACAGTTTTTAGCCCCTGTTTATTGACCCAATGTTCATGCAACCTCAGCATGTATCACCATCCTGCCGGTTAGCTTCCTTGCTAATAGGTAAGGACATCCCTCCTGAATTGGTCCGACTATTTAAAATAATGTACTCGCGCTTTTCCGGGGCCATTGCGTGGTCGTCGCCTCGGTTCGGTCCTATTGCCACTCACAACTGATCCATGGCCCCCATCCGAGAGAGAAATATTCCGGGTGGTACTGTGCAATACTGGTAATGCAACCACATTTACTCTGCACGGGGTTGTCACGGTATGTGTCATCAGTCACTGGCGCCTGCTTGTGATGAAATCAATTGATTTTTTACGGAACTGGTTGCAGCCTAGTGCATGATGGGTGGACCTACAGCTTTAAGTGGGGTCCGGACCACCAGACCTCGGTAAAGGTACACAGAAAAATCTTCAGGTGCAGCAATTCAGGGATCAAAACCCGGAGCTCTAATGTGAAGTCCGGGCGCCTGAAAAACTGAGCCACGATATCCAAGCATTACTTATATTTTAAAGCATACATTTTTCCTAAAGCAAAAATTCGTTAAAAATTTATGCACCCAAAGTTTTTTGGGGTGTATGATTTACCCGGACTCATATATAATCCTGAAAGAGCTTTACTAGTCTCAAATATTGCAAAGAAGTCACCGTCGAATTTTGATAATTCAATTTGTTCTTTATTTTGACTGTGCGCTAATCCAATAACTCGTACGTTTGATGTTCTTTGTTTATTCGGAAAAAGAGTATCTTTGAATTTAAGTTTTCGTTAAGTAAATATATCTATAATAAAGTTTTTAAATGTGATATTTTTATACTTATTTGAATTTAACGACTTTATTTAAATACAAGATAATTCCTTATTGATGCACACAGATAAACTGAAACGTTGTGCCACTTTTTCCTATCTGCCTGAGTGTTTGTTGAGCAGAATTGTTGTTGAGCAGAATTGTAGTTTACACGCTGTACTCTAAAGTTTTTTGTTATCAAGCGGAATTCACCTACTGGAGTTACATCGATTTCTTCTTGGTTCAATCGGGTAATGCTGCACGATTTGATGTTTATTTTCACCCTTCTATTACCTCTTCCACTGTATAATCCAGCAAGTACATTATTTCTCTCCAGTATTGCCAAGATGTCACCATCGTATGTTGATAATACAATTTGTTTATGACTTGTAATGTGTGAAAATCTATTATATCCTATACGTAACTTAATTTTGTTATTAGTAGGGGAAGTATATCTGCGAAGTTGGAATACTCGGTGCGGATTTGCATTAGGAATAAGGCGAATAAATTCAAGTCCTTTAAGTTCATATTCAATTCCGTCAGAAGAAGTAATTCTGGTAGGTGGATCAATACACCTAGAAGGTGGAGCAGTACGCAGAGCAGGTGGAGCAGTACGCAGAGCAGGTGGAGATCTGCTTCTGATGCGAAAAGGGGGCTCGGTAGGAGAGAGTGACCTTTCAGTTAAACGTCTTTCAGAGGAAGAAGAAGAAAAAGAAGAAGGCATGCCAGAAGAAGAACTAGGAATTGAATCGCCACTAGGTAAATCATCGGAGCATGAGTTTAACCCTGCAAGAAGAAACATAGCATTACATTTTTTTATGTCCTAATAATTTTTTAAGCATAAATGTCTACCAAAAGGCAATTTGTAGTGACTTGTTATGTTTTTTCTAACGATCAGAATGATTCTAGATACAACTGATCTCTTAATATTTTATTTCATTTCCTTACCGAAATTAACATAATATGTATTGCCAATGATTCTTTGTTATTTACTTTGCCAATAGTTCTTGTAATTAAGAAAATACGATAAGAAGGAATCATTAGTAAGACATTTGCTTATAATATTTTTTAAAAATTAATAAATTTGTTCTTAGGCATTGGCAACGTGTCATATAAAAGAGTCAATGGCAACACTTTTTTAGCGGATTTCGTTGAAATATGTATTCTAGGAGGCAGGAATCAGAATATAGACAAAGGATTACTCTAGGAAATGCCCTGAGAGCTGAAATAGCAAAATTCGCATTGACATACATATGCAGCGGAATTCTAGAAGAATTAAAAAATATTCTACTGAACCGTGCTTGGTGAAATATGGAAAATTTCAATTCACAAGAATGACTAAGTGAAAGATCGCGCTTGCAATTTGATACAAAACGCGGATTCCGGAAATTTTTGCCATATATTGTTTTTTATAATATAATATAATATTGTATTTACCTATGGAGTTAAATATAACAGCCAATAATAAGAAAAGAGTATAGGCGATTCTCATTTTTCCCAAGTAGAGGATTAATTGTAATTAATGATTAATCTGTTTCTTTCTTAAAGTATATAATATATAATGTAGTCATTATCTCGCTAATTATTCTGGCCTTATCTCTTTCTTTTGAGATATTTACATTTCAAAAATTAGTATTAGGAAAAAAATTTCGTTATGTCACCTGTAGTTTAGAAAAAATAAAGCGATTGTTTAAAGTCGCACTAAGATAAAAATCTAAATTTTATCTGCAATTTTTTTAAAGCATTACAAATTTTTTGTTGAAGTCACGTGTAACTAAAAAATATTATATAATAGCCCTTCAAAGCGGCTTCAGTAGAAAAAATATTTGATTTTCAATAAATTTGTAGAATAATTGCTTCTTGGGTCTAGGCTACATGGATATGTTTCATCAGGCTTGGTAACGTACAATAAGAAACTTTTCGTTTAAAAATATTTGTTTTATCCAGTTGTTGTGCGGAAAAGCTGGTTTTCAGAAAAAATATATTTTTTAATTAGACTTTTAAGAATTGCATTATTATTGATAATGCTATTTCTTAAAATAAAAAAAAAATTTATAAACAAAATTTAAAATGTGACGTCTTTACAACATATAACATTCAGTTTAATTCCCTAAGTTCTTCGACTTAATTAAAATCGGATAAGACCATATTTTGGGATAAGCGAAGAAGTCATATAAATTGAATACGCATGATTTACAATTAAACCAGTTTATTTAGATTAGATACATAGATTAATTTGTGAACAAGAAAATATGGTAGTAAACAACAACTCTTTCTTGTTCATTTTACAAATCGGCTTCATAAATGAGTCAAGCGTTGGTGATGATGATGATGATGACAACGATCAGATGGGTTGATAGCAAGACGGGCATTATATTAACACGATAGAAATGGAGAAGATGGCAATATAACACTTTTAGAGCCGCATCATTTCTCTCTACGAGCCCGCAGAGTGCACACTTTGAACATCTACTGGGAACATGACCAAGTGTTTCTGGCATTTGCTTGCAAGCGCAGCAGTTGATGAAAAAGAAATCCCTCAGTCTTCGGTTTAGATAGCTCGATACCCTTCGATATATGTTTTCTACGTATATTTTCTTAGTTTTTGCAGTGAAGAGGCTTGTCAGAATGTTCACTTAGTAGAAACGAATTTTCTGCTTCCTGCCTTATTTGTGGTATGGAATAGAAAGGCCGCAGCATTATCAACTTCATGCTGATTTAAACGTTGCAAATAGGATCTCTGCTGTTTAGAACTAAGAAGCCTGTAGCCAGAACTTCTACTTCTACTTCCTTTATCTGGAGAAATGTATTGTCGAGCTACCGAAGGTCTAGAATGTTGAGTTTGATGGATTGTAATCAAATTGCGTGTGCTCCGGCCACACTGATCGTCACGCGATGTTGTAGTATATAGTTTTTCTGCGTGTAGGTGAACCCAGACTCAATTTTTCAGTTCAAAGCTCATGCCAATCACCTCAGAGTACCGATTTATAGCCACTTCAAGAATAGCAAGGTCTTATTTCGCAGAGGCAGAGAGTTTAATGTCACTTATATATAAAAGATTCTTATCATGATTTTCTTTTCTACGTGTTGCGTTTCGAAGGTCACCAGAGCTATTTCTTTGGAGTACAATTGATAAAAGCAAGCACGAGATGCAGTACAAAACCGCATGAAGAGAGTCGCATCGAAAGACCTCTTACTAGTTAACAATGGGAGCTATCAATGGATCTGTCCAAAATGTTTCTCAAATCTGCTGGATTGAAGTCCGAAACAGAGGGCTTTATTTTTGCTTGTCAAGATAGCTGTAAGCGATACCAATTGCCGAGCGTGCACAGGCGGAACTGGAGTCCGTTGTAGAGAATCATCAGTGTAAGATCTACTGGAATGTCTTGTTTTTCACCACTCAGCGTATCAGTGCTACAAAGCCTGATATTGTTCTCGAAGATCTAAAGATTACTTCCTTTCAAGCGGCGCAGACTGTATCAAGGCTACAAAGTTCAACTCAATAAATTCCTCGCTTGCCAGCACCAGGTTCAGTCGATTGCAAGTCAGATGCAAAAGGCTGTTCTTGTGAGATCACTTTATCTGGTCCGTTAACACTGTTCCTCCTAAGATTGTATACAGGTAAGCAACTCTAAAAAAGTAACCAGAGCTGATACCTTCACATACAACTGTGCCGTCTGATCCGTAAGGTCATCGGCAGATAGAGACCGCAATCTAAGAAACAGTTTTGTGAATGAATTAAACTGCCAGTTTCCTCGGGATAAGTTTCTTTCAGGAACCATGATCGTCACTTCTGGAGCCTAAAATTTCTCTTCATAAACGCAATAATAATATTGGTAGCTCTAAGAAAACATCCAGGGGTGACTGATATCACCTCCAACGTTTGCGGGCGCTGTTTAAGTATTTCAGCGGTAAGTGACGAACTCTAAGCTCACTTGATTTAGTCCGTGGATATGATGTAAAACCGGGTTCACCCGAGTAAAATTTTGAAAGAAAAAAAATAAATAAAAAATAATACAAAACAATCATAAATAATAATAAATAAAAAGAAGAGAAGATGAAAGAATAGCCTCAGTGGGTCATTTGATTAGACGTTTGGACTTCACCTCAGAGGTCCGGGGTTCAATCTCTGAGCCGGTACCTCTATTGGAGTAGTTTGACACGAAACTGTCATGTGATCGGGTCGATATCGCGTCGGCTTTTTCTCGGGACTGGATAGTGTTTCCGATACCCGCGCTCGGCTTTCTCTCTGCTCGACTTCGTCTGGAGAAGTCGAGCCCTCTTCGATCGGTTCAAGTGAAAAGAGCACATATGCCGAAGGAGTATCAAAAATCCGACTTGCTCCCGAGCCGATATAACGACTTCCTGATCCAAAGTCGAGTCGAGCTAAAACCGACACGATTCAAAGCCGATTACGGGGGCCGGAACTGAGTCGGGATCGTGTCGATATCGGGAAATATCGCTCGAAGGAATCACTAGGTACCTCTGGAAATTTGTCTATGTACCTTTAACGAGGTTCCGGTTGTTTGGAACCCACCTTAACCTGTAGGTGCCCCCAGCACGTACATTACTACAAACTAGTTCGTCAATGATGAAATAAAAACCAGGCTTTGCCCAATATGTCGGGGCACACTTTTCTTATCAGATCACTTGATTGCATTATGAAAATATGTCCGTGACTGATGATATATACTGGCACAACTTCGTGTAAACTATTCTAAACAATATAAAATCCAACTAACCAAAAATGCCTTCGACATGTTGGGCAATAACCAACTTAATCCTGTGAAGACATTTAAAGTTTTTTTATGAATAATAATAAACTACCTGAGACGTGGTGGACCGGTGCCGAATATATGGAGATACCAACAAATCCATTGAGCTCATTATTATTGAATGTCTCGTAATGGCTCACGAAGAATACACGCACAGGCATAATGATTTGACGGGCATTGTACTTTAATACCTTGCTTTAAAACTAGGACTTTTGAAAGAATCGGTCCCTTTCTATAAATACATTTCAATGTCCGGTTTAAAAAGCGAAGATTACATCTTATATGAGGATGTTACTATCCAAGCAGACCATTTCATCGATGCCAATCGATCTTATTTCGTAATGCGAGAAACGAAGTTGGAAGAGTGTACATCATTGACGTTGCTTGTTTACTTAACCAGAATTTGCAGGCTGAAAACTCAACATTTTGAAAATTTAGGAGTCAGTAGAGTATTGACAGCAGCTCAGAAGGTAGTGGTTTTAATTAAAACCTGTTGCATTGTAAGAAACTTTTTAAACTATCAGGAGGAAAGCGAATAAAAACCTGTCGAGTGACAGATGATAGCTCTAAGGAAAGTACCCAGAGATGACTGTTGTTACGTCCAACGTTCGTGGATGTTATTTAATTATGGCAGCGATAAAGGATGAGCTCTAATCTACACGATACTCGTAATTGTATACCTAGATCATCGCAGGACGTTTAAAGCATCGTATCAAATCAACTTATAACATCATCATCCCATGAGCTGATGGTAATATCACGGCAAAGTAGGGAGAAAAATGTTCCACATATCAAGCTATTATTTTTGAGCTGAGCAGACTGTACCAAGACATCAAAGTCTATATTATTGCTCTCACATTTGGCTGCCTTTGAGGTATTAAAGGTTCATTTCTTAGCCAACTAAAAAAATGCCGGCTTTGCCGGAATCAGGTTCATTCCATCGCGAGCCAAGTGCGAAAGGCTGTTTCTCTGTGATCAATTCATCTGGTCCCTCAACACTATGCCTCGTAACATTGTAGAAAGGTTGGTAACTCTAAAAATGTATCGTGGGGTCAATATGCACCGGAATATAATCATAAATCGCCTCACAATGTAAGAGATAAGGTATCTTTTTTACACAAAGTGGTACATCAAGGTCTTTATCAAGAACAAGAACAAGATCATCTAGTCAACATTCTACCCCTTCTAGCAAGACCACCTTTGCAAATAGGCGATAATGCTAAAATGAGAACTAGGTGTTTAAAAATCCACCAAAAGGTCTTTCTCAGGTTGGTCAAATTAGCTGAATCTAATACTGCTGTCCCTGATTTTCTTCCTGAAGATGTTGATCTCTGGAGTCTGAACTGTGTAGTTTACGAAAAGGCGCCTGTGTGAAACTCGCGAGCGTATTGCACAACTTCGGGTTAAAGTTGAAACGGCTAGATAGCATACATCAAATGTTCAGTCCGTGATTAGCTATGTAACATAAAATAAGAAATTCACTCCAAAAGATGGAGCAATTCGCTCGAAACCTACGTAAAGCAAACCAGACGCTGATCAACTCTAAACTGTGGACCACCAAGCAGCACTGGATGAAAAAATAAGAGCTCTTTCAAAAGCCAAACATCGTCTTGGACGGCAAGTAAAGTGGTTTCAGGAAAATTCCCCCTTTTCTATTTATCATCGCCGTCTGTTCAACCAAACGTCATGTGCCGTTAAAAATGCGACTAGTCGAGAAGAGATTCCAATCTTTTGGAAAAAAGTATGCAGAGGTAATAAAAAGCTAGATGAAGAAGTTCTAAAAAGAAGAAAGCTTGTATGTACCTTAATGACTTAATTATGTAGACAGAAGTTTTTGTATATTTTTAAATTTTCTAATATTGCGCGCCAAGAAAAATCATATACGTCTGTTACGTCCAGCAGTTTTTTTCCGAAACTGTTTCGAAATCTACAGGCGAAAGAAGCTCTCTTTCTATCTTTTAGTCCAGGCCAAGAAATTTTTGCTGCTCCGCTTATTTTGTTCCTCTGATGGTAGATCTAGTAATTTTTTCCAGAAATGTATGTATGGAGAAAAACTTATATAAGGGTAATGATATTTGTGCGAAGGGTAAAATTAATAATAATAATAAATTAGAACTATTAAAATTTTCAAATTTTCTAATTTTAAGCTATTTTACTTTGACAACTTTCTAATTGAATAATTCAAAAATAAATGCCGTTAAGCCGAAAACTTTCAGAATTCTAAAAATTAAACAGTTGATAGATTTCTGGATACAAATGCAAATCGTTGCTCTCATTTTCAATATTTTAAATTGAATAAATATAAAAATATAATAATAATAAAAAAGTAAGAGTAAATAACAATAAAAAAGTAAGAGTAAAGGGACCTTATGGTTAAAGAATCGATTTTCAGATTTTTGATGCTATCGATAGCTCATACAATCTCAGGCCCCCTTCCGGTATATAGCGTTAAAATTTTGTGTTGATAACAACTGCCTTCATATACATTTTTCTTTTATCTAAAAGACAATATTTATTTTAAAGTCTGAAGGTGTTCTAATTTTACGAGTATTTAATGTACACGTTTCTGTTGCCAAGGGAGATTCCGAAACTGAAGAGAAGAATTACGCATGTTCTTATCTATATATTATTTAATTAGACAACGATCTATGGTGGGAGGGGGGGGGGGGGGTTTCGACGAGCGTTACGCTGATTTGGAACTTACTTATCAGTAATTATAATTAGAGCGTTACCTTTAAGGGGGAGGGGCTCAAAAATGTTAGGAAAAAAATTACGTATTTTTTTAACTTCCCCTAACCGATTTCCTGATATTTTTTGTTTATGAGCATGTAACGACTTTATTTGAATAAAAAATCTGTCCTGAATGATGCAAAATGATGCACCTAAACGCTATGCAGCTTTTCCTTTCTACTTGAGTGTGATCTTCATTTTCGGAAACTAATCATAGTTGAACAGTTATAAAACTTTAATTATTTTTATTCCGAAAATATTTTCGCAAGGGAATAAAAAGGGCCTTGCTTTATTTGCTATCGAAAAATACTAGCTGTGGAATTAACGAAAGATTGAAGCCCTGAGATCTCTAATACGCTTACTTTTTATTATTATTTGTAGTTACAAGGTATTTGTAACATTTTTAACAGACTTTTCATAACAAGCAATGTTTAATTTCAATTTAATATTTTATTTTTATTGGAAGCAAGCTGAGCAGAATTGTTGTTGACACGCTCTACTCTAAAGTTTTTTGTTATCAAGCGGAATTCACCTACTGGAGTTTCATCGACTTCTTCTTCGCTCAATTGGGCAATGTTGTAGGTTCGGGTGTTTATTTTAATCCGTCTATTGCCTACTCCACCATATAATCCAGCAAGAACATTATTTCTCTCCAGAATTGCCAAGGCGTCACCATCGAATGTTGACAATACGATTTGATGATAATTTGTTATAGGTGAATATTTATTATACCCTACGCGTAGTTTAATTTTTTTATTTGCAGGAAAAGTATATCTGCGAAGTTGGAAGACTCGGTGCGGATTCGTATTAGGAATAAGGCGAATAAATTCAAGTCCTTCAAGTTCATATTGAATTCCGTCAGAAGAAGTAATTCTAGTAGGTAGATCAATACACCTAGAAGGTGGAGCAATACGCAGAGCAGGTGGAGCAGTACGCAGAGCAGGTGGAGCAACACGCAGAACAGGTGGAGACCTGCTCCTGACGCGAAGAGGAAGGTCGGTAGGTGAGAGTGACCTTTCAGTTAAACGTCTTGCAGAAGAAGAAGGTCTGCCACGAGAAGAACCAGGAATTGGACCATCATT
Source organism: Druon quercuslanigerum (assembly GCA_010014905.2). Classification (NCBI taxonomy): domain Eukaryota; kingdom Metazoa; phylum Arthropoda; class Insecta; order Hymenoptera; family Cynipidae; genus Druon; species Druon quercuslanigerum. Next base: position 10,497 of record JAAAKG020108224.1, on the reverse strand, counting down.
AGGTACATCATCGGAGCATGAAGTTAACCCTGCAAGAAGAAACGGGTTTACATTTTATTAAATCTTTATAATTTGCTGTGGATAAAAGTCTATCTACAAGACAATTTTTAATGAATTCTGAAGCTTTCTCTAATTATGATAATGCTTCCAGATATAACTCATCTTTTAATTGCGATTAGTTAAGAAAAGCTGCTATTTTCCTGTTCTTACAACAATTTTTATAAATATATACACCTTATGACCTTTTTGCAAATAATAGTCTCAACTATTCTTATCTTATTCTTGTCACATTTGTCTAATCAATTAGAGGCTTTGATAAGAAGCAATCGTAAGTGAGATATTTGTTTCTAATATCTTTTAAAATAATCAACTGTCCTTGAGCATGGAGAAAGTATCATAAAAATACATTTTAAGCCGTGTTTAGGTGCCATATGGAAAACTGCTATTACTAATAAGGACTAAGTGAAAGATCGTGGGCTTGAAATTTGATACATAATGCTTATAATAATTTGCTTAAAATTATAATAATGTTTTTACAATTATAGATATAATATTATATTATATTCACCAGTAGAGTTAAGTTTAATGGCCAAGAATGATAACAGAGTATAGGCGATTCTCATTTTTCCTGAGTAAAGGATAAACTGATAATTGTAATAATAAAAATTTGGTTGAAAGTTTAATTATTCACTAAAATAGTGTTTTATTAGACCATATTATATATACTATATTCGTTATCTTGTTGACTATACAATCCTTATCTCCCCCTTCTGAGATATTTCTATTTTAAAAATTAGTCTAAGGAAAGCAACTTGCTTATCTGATCTGTGGCTTGAAAAAAACAAAGCGATTTTTTATAATCATAATTTGATAAAAATATGAATCTCCACAGGAATACTTTTAAAGTATTTACATTCTTTTGTTAAAATTACGTGGATTTATAAAACTGTCATATAATAGCTCTTCAGAGAGTCTTTAGAAGAAAATTTTTTGATTGTAAATAAATGTTTTAAATATTGTCTTCCTTTGTCTAGGCTACATTGATTTCTTTCTCTAGAAATCGTGGAGTACAGTACAAGAAATTTCCGCCACAAAATTCCGGGAAAGTGCGTTTGAGGAAAACGTATTTTTTTATTGTATTGTCAGTAATTGTAATATTATTCAAATAATAACACAATTTGGGACAAGCACACAAGTCAAATTAATTGATTACACATGACTCATAATAAAATCACTTTATTTTAATTAGTTACATAGAATAATTTATGAAGAAAAAAATGCGTAGGGGTTCCAAGGTGGATTCTTTAATTGATTTTGAAAAGGAATGCTCTTTATCTAGTACACTCTGACTTGAATAATCGGATTTATAACGGTTTTTCCAAATAAGAGAGGAAAGGTGAAAGAGGTTAATGTTTTCTCAGGGCTCGTTACGGATATGCAGTAGAGAAAGGAGTTTGGGATTAAATCCTCGAGCCTTAGTGTATCCGGTGACCCAAAAAATTGATGGTTGAACACGAGACGAGTTTAGTTAGGGTAGGAGTAACTCCTAACTGAAGACTGTCATGATAAACTAGTATCGTAGAAGATGCTGGGCGAGTGCTATCCCAAAAGAGTTGAAACTACCGGTAGAACAGAAACGAAGCTGAGGGCTGAAACCTGGTATACTGAAGAATAACTGCAAAATAACTAACAATACAATCCACCCTCATGGCAACTATTATGTATGCCTAGCTTGTCAAAACATTAGTTGTCCATTCGGCTGGCTAAAACAATCCTCGAAAATACTTCATAGCTTTCTTTATTTTCAGGTATTTTTTAAAATCAAAAATGGAGGTAATTGTCTAGTATGATGGCTTCTGTTCAAAATTGTTCTGAAACGGATGTTCGTTCAAAATGACGAATAACAGAAACATAAGCATAAAATAAAGGGTACAAGAAGGCTTTTGCAACTTATTCCCAGGAAACAAGAATCCATTCACTTCTGTTGAATGGGTTTCGAGGGCTTTTGAATTAAGTATCTGTCACAGGAATTCTAGATTGCCACTGACTGGTTTCTTAAAGACATTTAGTCGTTATAATTATTTTGACCAACTTATATGTCGCAAAAGCCTTTACAACATCTAGAACTGAAACAGCAAAAGGAATTTTGTAGACTTGCAAATGATTTCTTTTAATCTTTCGATAATTTATAAAATTAAAAAATCGTGTGAAATATGGCAGCTTAACCTCAAAAACGTCGGCCTCATTTAAAAAGATGTAAACCGATTCAATATGAAGTTGCGTGAAATGGTCATTGCAGTAAATGGCAGATTCGGAGCTGCTCGAGAAAATGACCGATTTGCATTGTCGAAAGCAGATTCAGTTTTAACTTTCTGACTCTGCAAATGGCAGATACGCAATTCACAGAGTCTTCTTTTCAATGGATTTTTTTTCCTGGGTTCTGGTTGAAATCAAGTTATTTTTGAGATTCGAATTGAACAGCTTGTGACGGGAGTCGAAAATTAAGGGAAGGATGAGGAATTGAAATTGTCGAGAATTAGGTGAAGTCAATGAGGTGGAAACGATTTAAACAAAAACGTCGTTGTTCTTGGTGAAGATGAACAAAGCGATGCAGGCGTCGTTGGTGAACGCACAGCGGCAAGGCCATGATGGGGCGTCGTGGGAAATCATAAAGGAGTTGCAACCGTATGTTAGCCGTATCGGGGAGTAGAGAGCACAAGACTAAGACTGGCTACTTGGGGATGTGGTTAGCGGTAATCAGGACTGGGGGGTCGTCCCCCACTCCTTCTCCCAGGCCCACAGGGCCGTATGGTAGCGGGGTGCGTGTAACGTCGTTACAACTCCCCCCCTCTCTGTTTGAAACAAGGCTTATTGCTTCAAAACTGCCTTGTTCAAATTTTTTATTTCCTCATCGAAAGAAAAATTGGCTTCTTCTTCTGTTATGTATATTTGTATGTAGGAGTCATCATCTTGTTTTTTCTCCTTTAATTGTTTTTCTTCTTTCCTTGCCAGTTCTTCTCTTTTGTATGTCAATTTAATGACTTCCTTATATTTTTTGTTTGTTTCCACCCAGCAGCCTTTGATGTATTTAGTTTTTGTCACGTCCGGAATCGTGTAGTAGTTTTTTATTCTGTTGGCTATTTCATCGCAATATGTGTCGTGGCAGATGTAAAGTTGTATTGGGATCATCTTTCCACAATGCCGACACTGCCACATCTTGATGTCTTCTATCTTTTTCTTTTCCTGAAACAAAATTAAAAAATCCTACCGTTCAGATAAAAAAAGTAAAAAAGTAACATTTGTTTCTTTCTTAACTTTTCTTTTTTCTAGTCTTTCCTTATGACCTTCTGCATTCTTTGGATCTTATTTGCTGAAAAAATCAACTTATCTCTAAATTCTAATTTTATTTTCAATTAAACTCTATTTTGGCCTCTTATAGCCGTATTTATTTTATAATGCTTTAAACTTTTTGCATCCTTTGTTTTCCTTATTTTCTTCTGCTGTTTTTCTCTTTTTCTGATTCTTTCTTTCTCTAACTTTTCTTCTCTTCTCCTTTCTCTCCTTTGCATACCTTTCTTGCCGATATTTTAACAATTTCTTTGTTTGTTCTGTTTTTTTCTTCCTTTTCTTTTTCCTGTTGTATTTTTATTTTTTCCAATACTTACTCCAGTTTTTTGTCCTCTTCTTGTTTTTGTTATTGCTCTTCTTCTTTTTCTTTTCGCTTCTTCTCTTCTTCTCTTTTTAACCTTTTCTTATTTCTTCGATTGTTGGGAGGCCGTGAAAATCCGTTTTTTCTCCGCAAGTTTTTGGACTCTCGGATCTCCTCTCCTTGATCCAAATTCGTCGAAAATTTTATATTTTCGTTCTACTAACTTCCTATTTCTTATTTTTTAAATTTCTTTTGTCATTTCCCTTTCTACTTTAGCTCTCTTCCTTCTATCTATCTCCTTCATTCTGTTTATTCTCTCTTCTATGGTCTCTGTTGATGGTGGTTGAAGATCAACCCACTTTTTACATGAGTGAGTCAATATTTCTTCCCCCACCAACCACAGAAAGCAATCCTTGCCTTTGAGGATTAAACGTTGATCCATTTTTCTGAAAACAAATGCCTTTTCTGTTTTTTTGTTGTTTTTGTAAATGTCGGTGTTTGTGTCATTTTTCTGTTCTTGTCAGGGATGTAACAGATTCAAATTATCTACATGTATGCCACACAAAAAGAAAAAAATCAAACTTCACTTTACTTTTTACTAACAAATTATTTATATCTTTTACGTTACTTCGAAATTTTACGGTCCTTCCAAATTTTTATTCAATTTTTGTGCTATTCCTTCCCCTTTATTTGACAATGTTTTATTCCTCTTCAGAATTTGTTCGCTAATATCAAAACTTATCGGGATAAGTTTAAGATTATAATACCTAGATTGCGTTTCATTTGCCGTATCTAAATTTGTAATTACTTCCTCTCAAATTATTTTGAATTTTGCATCCTATCTGCCTATTTTTCATAGTCCTGGAATTCAATTTCGCTTTAATTATCTAAATTTTTATTTAGTGCTTGTGCATTTATTTGCTTGTGCATGATATCTAGGAGTTTTTGAATGTCTGATACCAAATGTTTTTGTGAAAATATTTTTCAATCGTTAAGGCTAATTTATTTTAAGCCAGAATTATTTCTACCCATTTAATAAATATATCAACAAAAACTAGAATGTATTCATTTCTTGACTTAGTCATTGGCAGCGGACTCATTATATCTGATGCTACCACTGTCCACGATTTTTCTATTATTCTCTTTCCCATAAAACCTATTTGATTATTTACTTTTGCTTTTATTCTTTGACAAATTGCGCATTTCTTTACATAATTTAATGATTCAAAATACATTCCGGGCCAAAAATAATTCTATGAAAATTCGGTGTACGTTTTTTCCATACCTAAATGACTTGCTTGTTTATGGTCATGATTTTCAATTAAATCTTGTTCCCTTAATTCTTTCGGTATTGTTAGTTTCCAGGGTTGCTATCCAAATTTGACCTTGATTTTAAAGCTTCGGGTCTATAGAATAATTGATTGTCTTGTGTTCTCCTATTTCGATTTTCTTCAGGTTTATTTGTATCATGTATTATTTTACTTGTATACCAATTATCCTTAATTTTTTTTAAATCTTTTTCTTCATTTCCCGTTACTGTTGATAAAATACTAGAAACTTTTATTTCATTCTCATTAGATTTTGATAATGCATCTGGGACATGGTTTAGGCTTTCTTTTCTATACACTATTTCATATTCATATTTTAACGATTCTAGAGTTCATCTTGCTCTTCTTTATCTGTGATAACCTTAAAAGAATAACCCTCTAAATATGGTCTAGATTTTCGAATTTCCCAGACTACTGCTAAACATTCCTTTTCTGAAGCCAAAAATTTGCGTTTTGCTCCATTCAGACCTCTACTTACAAAAGCTATAACATAATTTTCTTCATTTATTATTTGTTTTAAAACAGCTCCTAATCCTATATGACTAGCATCAGTTTCAAGTTGAAATAGACTTCCAAAATCAAGGCAGGCTAAAATTGGTGCTGTCGCTAGTAAGTGTTTAACAGTTGTGAATACATGTTCCTGTTTGTTAGACCATTCCCACTTTATTTATTTTTTTAATAGCTTTTTTAATGGCTCTATAATTTCTGCAAATTTTGGTATAAGTTTTCTGTACCATTTTTTCTTTATCTACTTGTAATCCTTTTTCCTTTACTTTAAAACACAAACATTTTATTTCCGAAGATCCAAATGCGCATTTATCCAAACCTATTGTTCAACCTGCAGTTTTCATTTTATCTAACACGATTTCTAAATATTTTAAATGATGTTCCAAATGCTTTGAAACTATAATTATGTCGTCGAGATAACAGAATACATGTGGCATTAATTCTGGTGTTATTATTCTATCCATAAGGCGCTGGAATTTTGTAGAAGCATTCGCCAAACCAAATGGCATCCTTTTAAATTGATACATTTGTTTGCCCAAAACAATAAAAGCTGTTATCAGTTTCGATTCCTCGTTTAACGGTATCTGATTATATGCCGAACGAAGATATATTTTTGACATGTATTCTGCTGATCTCAGTGGGTCTAATATTTAAGACATTATCAGAATTGGATATTAATCTTCTTCAATAAGTTTATTAACTTTTATAAAATCTAAACAGAATTTATATTTTCCATTAGATTTTTTAATCATTAGTATTGGATTTAAACAGTCGCTATTCGATGGTTCTATTCTTTGTTCTTCTAGTTGTGCTTCACTTAATCCCACTATACCTTCTGAAATTTCTTCGCAAAATTCTAAATCTTTCTTTCTTTCTATATTTACGCATCATATCCGTTCCTATTATCACCATTGATTTTAATCCAGGTACCAATCACTCTGAATTTATTATCTCTAAAATCTATCATTAGGTGAAATCTTGTTTTGTCCGAGTCGATTGTGTCTCTGTCAAGTAATTTTGGCGGTCCCTGGCTTTGTCTACTATTTTCCGCCTTTAATAGCAACTGTTTGCATTTCCCTGATTCAAACTATACCAACAATCACGATGAAAATGGTCTATTTTTCCGCAATTGTAGCATGCAATTGGTTCATTATATTTGTAGTTAAAATTTCGGTTTCCTAAATTTGGATCCATAAAATCCTGTCGACTTGAATTCATTTCACAATTTTTTATCTTTCTTGTCGTATGATTTATTTTTATTTTCTTCTGAATCAAATAAAAGCGCTGGTATTTGCGGAGTGTCTTCAATTTGTCGGGTCTGTATGTTTCCTAACAGCTAGTTCATTGCATGTAATAATACGTGGCCAGCTGTGTTTTTATTTCTAAAATGATTATTATTATAGATGCTTCTATTATTTCTTATTCTTTTCCTTGCACCTGCTAATGAGTGCCTTTGCTCATTAAAATCTGATTTCGTTTCGTTGAAATAAACCGTATTTTGCACATTTCTTGACTTATTATTTTGATTGAATAAATTTTGCGTCGTGTTTAAAATTCTATCCCTTTTATTATTTAAATTTCTAATTTCTTCTGAAAGTTCCTTTATTTTTATTTTATCGCTTTGATTTTCTTCAAAATTAATTAATTCTTGTGCCTCATTCCAAAACTCATTATAATTTTTTATAAAAGAATCGATTTAGAAACTTTTAATATTAATTCTCGATTTTTCTCTTTCTTGTCTTTCTAAGTCTATTCGCAATCTTTCGCGACCTAATTTTGCTTTCTCTGATGTTTCTCTATCTATTCTTTCTTTCTCCTTTCTAAGTGTTTCTCTTTATTCTAACCGACTCGATTCTAATCCTACTTTTTCCTCTTCTATCCTCCAATTACCTAACGTATTCTCGGTATTTGCGGACAGTTTTGTCTCTTTGAGTTGGGGTACTTTATGTTAGTGTTTGAGTTTGTGTTGTCATTCTGGGAATTGCACCAATAGCTTGACTTGGTTTTACCTCTCCCATTCTAATTGTCTCCTGATCGTTACCGATTCTATATTTCTATTTATTTCTTTTCTTCCACTTTATCTCTCGACCGATTGATTCTCAGTATTTTTGTTCTCAAAATCATTCCAATTTTCTTGCGCATTATTCTCTTCAAATATAATTTGCGGATTTTCATTATTTTTTCTACTTTCTTTTACATTCTCGACCGGATTAACCATTTTCGAAATAACTTTTATTCTACTTGATCTTAAATGCATTCGACTTTTTCTATTCTCTCTTCTACTCTTTACCGACTAGCTCAGTGGTTTGTATGGGCTGACTAAAAACCGGAATGTTCACTTAAATGAGCATCTCGGTTTTTACTACTGGGGGATGCGCGTGGCCGGATCACACAGCGGAAGTATCTACTGGTGGCGGCAAAGCATGGGGTTGTTTGGATTGTGTCACTCAACTTCTAAATTCGCGCGCCAATTTCTGTTACGAACGCCGCTTTCTTTTTCTAACTTTCGTTCTTTTTCTTCAAAATTTGTCTAGTTTTTTCCTACTAGTTCTTTCTATTCTTACGTTTTTATTTTTCAAAATTTATTTTCGTTTTTAAATATCCATATCATTACGATTTTTGTTTAGATTCATGTTTTTTCAAAGCACTCACTAATCGAATCCTGCTACAAGGAGTACATATAAGGCGCTTTTTATCAGGGTAGTTTTGTGGTTTGTTAAATGTGGCAGAGCTTGCAAGCACGTGAAGTTTACCAACTATTTTACCAGACATATATATCAGTCTATTCGCAATTTATTCGAGCTAAATGCATATCTACCCGCACTTTCACTAAAAATCAATAAACACTTTCGAACAAAAACATTTTCTTAAAAATCTTTTAAAGGACCAGTTTTTCCTGACAATCACCAAAAATTACATATTTTACATCTAATCATTTTTATCATGGCACACTTGCATTGTTAATTTTTCTTTTTTATCATCATTGAATAACTTCCGCTCTCGACCGGAGGATTTTTGGGAGGATTGTGGGTAATTTTAGGAGGGCGCTAAATTTTTGACGGGAGTCGCGATTTAAGGCAAGGATGAGGAATTGCAACTGCCGAGAATTAGGTGAAGTCAATTAGAAGGAAACAATTATAAAAAAAATGTTTATTTAACATCTTACAGGTCGTCGACGTTACTTGATATTAATCAAGCCCGAGTTGGGTGTCGAAGACAAGGTGGGTGGTAAAGTTATGGTAATCCCGGGCGGTGAAGCCGAGGTTCTAGAGCAGTTGGTGGTTGTTCTTCGTGAAGATGAACAAAGCGATGCAGGCGACAATTTCAAATTCTCGAAATGGTTATTTTTAACAAAGACGTAAACTAAGAAAGCCTTTTTTATTATTTGGAAAACGTCTATTATGTTTTTAAATTTGTTACAACAAAATGTTACGTAACTGCGGTGACCGGTGGGGTAATCCAAAAGTAATGTTTTAGGTCTGATACATGGGAGAGGAGAGGGGAAGGAAAATAATGTTACGCAATATGTCAACTCTCCCTAAAGTAGGTGAACCGATTTTAATATCTTCACGCATGGACTTAACTTATTGTCAATTTTTTTCATACGTAAAATGCCGTGATTGATATTAAGGCCATGTAACGAGTGTAACAGCTGATCAAGGCAGTTCTGAAATGAATATTTTTTCACACATATTTAAAAATAAAAGTTTAGATAACGCGGAAAATTATTTAGTTGTTAAATATTTAACCAAAAAAAATGATTTATCTACCCAGAAGACTAATGTTTTACCAAAAAAGATAAATTTTAAACAAAATAAATAATCCTATAGAAAATTGTCTAATTTTTTAGCCAAAAAGACAAATTTTCTACAAAAAAGTTTAATTTGTAACACTGAAAATATGACTGCTCAACCAAAAAGTATCATTTTCGACCAAGCAAATTGATGTCGTATCAAAAAATTCGGTTTTTAAACTTATCCAATACACATGACAAAGTGTTAATATAAAAATGGGATAGTTTAATTTTTCGACAAACTAAATTTAAAAATTTAAAACAAATTTAAATTTTACCAAGAAAAAAATTCTGGCTCACTTTTTATTCTACATGATTCCAAAGAGTTAAAGAAAGCTACTTTTTTAAATAGAAAAGAATTGAAATATGCTTTTTTTCACAAAATTTGGCTTTTCAACCGAAGTGCTGAATGTCGAAGACAAAAAAACGAATTTCCTAAATAAGGATGTAGAATATTGAAAATGAAAATATAAAATATATACATAAATTTCATTTTCAAAAAAATAGTTCAATTTTATATTAAAAATAAATTTTATACTTAAAAAAAGTAAATTTAAAAAAAAATCGATTTTTAAAATAAAATAAAATGTCACGTTAGTTCTTTTTTATTCATAATGTGTCTTACAATATTTCCGCTTACATATTAAACAACAAAAAGAAAATTTCTACTATAATATTTACAAATATTTACAACTATTTACATAAAGTCTTATATCTATCTAGTTCCTTAACTCGAGCGAGCGGTCGAAAGCGAGATTGCATGTGCAAGCGAGAGGGAGAGAGAGAATGAGAACGCAGATGCATTTACCATTTTTTCGCATGTATTCTTTCATTCACCCTCATTCGCTCCCCTAGCACCCTCAAACTTCTTCAGCTATTCTTCTCATAATCCATCCTCCCCTAGAATCCTAACCACATTCTCTTGCCAGCTACCTTTATCCTCCATGCCCCTTCTACATCCTTCCCATACGTGCTCCCATGTTTCCTTCTCCCATTCACATATTCTACACTTTCTGTGCTCTTCCTTTTCCCAATACCTCCCCTGTGTTACCTCGTTTCCCAATCTAAATCTTGCTATTCTCTTCCACCTTCTCTCTCCCCATCCCTTCTCTAAACACTTTGGTAGACCTTCCTTTTTTATCATCTTATACCATTTATTATATTTTGATTCCTTAATCATCCCCCATCTTTCTATTAATTGTCTTTCCCTGTCCTTTTTC
>JAAAKG020108213.1:0-15580 GCA_010014905.2 Druon quercuslanigerum | reverse complement strand
GTTTTACAGGTAATTCAAACTCCTACTAGGCGCGATGTTTTCTATGGAGTCGTCGCGCCCTAATATTTGTAACAGTTAATAAATATTTCGCCGGTTATTTTAAGAATTCTGTCTGGATGCTAGCGCCACGCAGTGGAAACCTCAAACAACGCTGCGATGCAAGTGAGAGCAATCAAGCAGTGTCCTTGTGGCTGCGAGACGAGATTTTTACAATCTACTTACTAATTTGAAATATTGGCTTCTTTTTCTACGGTAATTTAATTATTCCATATATTTATTTACAGTTATTTTCCAATTTTGAATTTTATTTTTAAACTTCGCGCGTAACATACTACTTGAGCTATTATGGATGCGCTTTAAGCCAGCTTCAGCCGAAGTTAATAAAATTTTTAAAAAAATTTATCGCTGCAAAAAAAAGTAGTGCGATTACTCCGTGAATTTCTAATGGAAATGTTAACGTAGAATATGAATTTCAACAATTTAAAAGTTGATCTTGCTGGTTTTTTTTAGTTTTTTAAGAAGCAACCGAAAGGAATATTTCGTAACAAACTATCAAAAGGATCACTTTTCTACCTGCAAGTATAAGTTTGTTCAAAATGCAACCTTGTGTAAACATAATTTCATTATTACTTACATCTAATAAATTTATACTCTTTTCTCCGTCAATTATTTATTTGAAAAATAAAAATTTAAGTTTCAATTATGCTCTTATAACAACAATTAATAAATTGTAAATTGAACGCAACTTCTTATGTAATGCTTTATACTTATTTATTCATTTTGTGATGATTTCAATTTTCATATAATTTAAAAAATGTCTTCTTTATTTCAGAAATATTATAGACTTAGGTTACTGGATTCCACTCCATTTTCCAGTTCCTCACTCTTACGCTGCTGCAGTTGAAATGAAATCAAATCTCAAACTCAATTATTCTTCTCCTTCTTCTCCTCCTCAAAGGTAGATGGAATCTTCTTGTATTGCAAACAACCATTCAGAAATGAGAGCGTCCACATATTAAGTGACGCTATTGGCAGATTGGGAATGACGGTCGACCATTTTGCCATCTAGTGCTAAAAATCAGAACTAGAATGATTAGGTAGAATTAGATTTCTTAAATGCCCGAGAATTTATATTGAGCAAATGGAGCAAATGCTCTCAAGAGTGTGCTCAGTATTTAAGCTTGAATAGAGAATTAATAGAGCATTTAAGAGAATTTAGAGCATTTATTGTTTAAACAAATATATATCATAACTACTACTTTTTTTTTAAACATTCTAGAGTGAAATAAAAATATACTTTTTTAAATTACAGAGTTGCTATTTAGTTCAAAATTAATCTCTTTTGGTTGAGGATTCATCCCTTTTTGTTGAAAATTCAACTACTTAGTTGAAAATTTTGTTTAAAAATTCAAATATTTGATTGCAAATTTGTTCACTTTATTAAAAATTGATATATTTTGGTACAAAATTAATCTTATTGATTGAAAATTTGTTTTTTATTATTTAGATTTAATTTTTTAAGCTAAAAACGTAACTTCCATGTTTTGTTCAAAATTGAACCTTTTTACAAAAGTTTAATCTTAGTTGAAAATTATATTATTTGGTTCAAAATTTACTTTGATTTTATTGAAAATTAAGTGTTTTACTGAAAATTCAATTTTTTTTTTAGTTTGAAAATTTAAGTGTTTTATCTTTTTGGTACAAACTAGTTTCTGTTTTCGAAAATTTAACTATTTTGTTTTTTGCTTAACTATTTTTGTGTGAACTATTTTGTTTTTATTTTACTAATGAAAAATTTTAGTAAATTTTATTTTTGGTAGAAAATTGATCTTTTTAGTTGAAAATTCATGTCTTGCGATAAAAATTAATTTTTTTTTACTTGAAGATTTTTCATTTTAGTGAAAAAATCACTTGAACTATTCCATCTTTTGTGGAAAATTTACCTTTTTCGATATAAATGTAATCTTTTTTATATAAAAATTTGTTATTGTTAATAGAAAATACATCTTTTATGTTGAAAATTCCACTATTTGGTAAAAAATGCGTCACTGCGATAAAAAAGTTAATTTATTCAGCTGCAAATTCGGTTCTTTTCGTTGAAAATTAATTTTTTAGCTGAATTCAAGTTTTCTTGAAAGTTTATATTTTTAGTTGAAAATTAAGTCATTTGGCTTAAAACTCGTTTTCTTCTTTGTTTAAAATTTACTTTTCTAACTGCAAATTGAACTGTTCTAGATTTGGTTTGTAGATTTATATTTTTTAGTTAAAAATTTATATATTTTATTAAAACTGCATTTTTTCCGCAGAAAATTCACGTTTAGGATTTAAAATTGATTTATTTTGTTAAGAATTCATTCTTCTTGGCTAAAGATTTCTCATTTTACTTGAAAGAATTTCTTTCTTAGGTTTAAAATTTATCTTCTAGATTTGAAAACTTAACTAAAAAGTGTTTAAAATGTATTGAGAAACGAAATTTTTTGCAATAATATTATTAATATTTTAGATATATGGTTGGGTGCATATGTAGAAAAATTTATAAATTGAAATATTGTAGCAACCCTGAGTAAGACACTGTTGAATGCGAATAATATGTTTTCAATTATTTTGACTTATTTCATTATTTAAATTTAGCGCCCTTTTTAATATACATTTGCCCGCGAAATTTAAATAATGTAATTATAGTTAATAAAGATAGAAAATATGATTCTTTAACTCTAATTCAAAAGACTTATAAACGTTCATTAAATTCCCTAAGTACATAAATGTCGAGCATATTCTCGAGAATATTCTCATGCTCGTGAGAAGTTCTCCGAGCACTTAAACTCTTTATAACACTAACAGTTACTATCTCTCTCCTTCTAACCAACTTCATTCTTAAAGTGAGAGAGATGGCACAATGTGACGTCATATTAATTTTCGACTTTGTCATCATAGCGAATTCGCAACTTACTGTTCTAAAAATATTTTACCTAATACATGATGCAAACTGTTTTGCAGAATGACTCAGATACAGATCAAGTTTCAAAGGAAAAACGAGATAAACTTGATGAAAAAGGACTTTGATAGCAGCCTGTCATTGTATTTCTGGGGCCAATTAGAAAGTTGGTATTGGTCTATGTCATTGTAGACGAAAAAAAACTAATAAATAACCGAATATGAAAAACGAAATGCAGATGAATATATAATAATAATTAATCGTTTTTGAATTAACTTTTATAATCAAATAACATAATATAGTAAGCTTTTCTACTTCATATTATAAATTATTTCAGGGAAACATTACAAACTACTATTAAGCTCTATGTGTCAAAAGTTTACTATATGAAATAGTGAAAACTTCTAAAATTCTTAGCACAATTAACCATACCTTTTTTTCCGTGTAGGTTAATTATATTAGTTTGTTTTATTCGTGAATTTGGTATTTTAAACAAGACTTATTAATTTAAATGTTTTGCGTCTTCAAAGTGACATTATCTTCCTTTCTACTCTTTCTTTTGCATTTCTTCATTTTTTAATTCCCTTCAATATGCTTCCGTTAAATGTTTCTAAGTCGATTAAAAAGGATAGAATTTCCTATTTTAATGTGAGTGCAGGTTCTGAATTTTTCTTAACTCTTCTCTTCTTACCGGGATCGCGTAGATTAAGTAACGGGATGTCAGAGCGGATACATCTTAACGTCGATAAACTTATGCATGGCATGATCGAACATGATCGTATGAACGCTCAACACACGGATCGGTTTCTAGGTCAACGAGATAAGAAACCTAAAACTACGAAAAGTCCTGCAATGAAAACACATCCAACGATCGAAAGTTTGATTAGAGGTAATCCAGCGACTGCCGCTTCCTCCAAGAATCGAGACAAGCGACCGCCTCTTCAAATTTTCGAGACACTGGCCTAAACCTCAGAAAGAGCAGTTATACCAAGTGTGTAGGAAAAGTTGATACGCAAAGACACTTTTACAGTAATAAAACTACGGCGAAACGTAGTTTCTCCAACTGGATTCGAGAGAAGGATGTTACTGTCCGTAAATATATTAAAGAGACATTCATGAACGACCATTCAATAATCACACTGACTAATCCCGGAGCAGCGTAGTGTACAATGAAAGCGTCACCGGTCCTAAAATTCGGATTAAACATGGTGCAGAAGAAGATTTATCTGAAGAGCTTGGGTCCACAACACTTCGTGAAGGAGTCCCCTGGATATGTCTTCGCCAGTGTTTCTGTTGACGGTGTTAAAGTCCCTAAAGTGATATTGCTAGTAGTGTCTCACGACAGCCGTGCGTTGGACGTCCTAATTGGAAGGTTGTTTACCGATTCGAAGTTTGTTAATTTTTTTGAAATCGATAACACCTTAGCATTTGTTTATAGTAAGTTCCTGAGGTTAGTTAAAATCACTGTAAAAGAACATTCGAGTGAAAATATAGCAGTTATGAATAACGTAGAGTTGATATAGTCCACCTAACGGCTCCCTAAATTGAGAACCATTTTAAAACCAATTTGCCAGGAATGAATCCCCGCTCGTATTTACCCAAAACATAAATCAGAGCTGGAATAACCTTCCCAGTTAAAGTTCTTTTTAATGGCCATTTAACGACCTCAATTTTCCCTCTGAGTCACGACTCTCGGAGGAAAGAGAGCTGTAAAAGTCCACCTGGCAGCAGATGCGCGGGAAGGTTTCCCGCGACCC
This sequence comes from Druon quercuslanigerum, assembly GCA_010014905.2. NCBI lineage: Eukaryota > Metazoa > Arthropoda > Insecta > Hymenoptera > Cynipidae > Druon > Druon quercuslanigerum. The sequence continues at coordinate 10,888 of JAAAKG020108213.1, read as the reverse complement.
ACCAGGCCCAGGCAAGCGACGGCCTCTCTCTCTCTCTCTCTCTCTCTCTCTCTCTCTCCCTCCCTCCCTCCTACAGAGTAAGGAAAACCCGCCAGTGACGGCCAACTAGAATGTTAAAAACGAGAAATTTTAACCTAAATATTTTTCCTCTATTTTTATGAAGCCAAGGGTTAGGAAAATATCTGTGCATTGTATAAAATAATTATAATTTAGGATTATTTAATTCTTGACTCTGCGGATTAATATAGCTTTTCTCTCTGAATAATTAGAATTTTTACTCTAAGCCTCGTTTAACTTAAAGTTTAAAACTCTATATCGATGTTTTACTCGTATCTACTTTTAAGCTCGACTTTTGTTTTACTTCTTTCAATTTGTAAAACCTTATCTTTTTCAAGTAATTCTATTCTAAATTTATCTCCGTAATTTTAATCGTATTTTCTTCTGACGTTATTTCTAGATTTACTGATTATTCTTATTTTACAAAATTAATTCGTATTTTTTTTGTATCTTAAAATTCCACGTTTGATTCTCTTATATTATTTTATCCTCTCTATCTCTTATGCCTGAAATTTATTATTCCTATTCGTAAATTACTTCGACCTTCTCACGTTATGCCTGTATTTTAATTTCCAAACTTTTGTACATCAATATTATTCTGTATTTCTGCGTTTTGATTTCCGTATGTTAATACTAAGTATTCTCTGGAAGCAATATCTATTCGGACGGAGAAGATGAACGAGTGCGCTTTATGCGTGTGCCGTGTGTATCTGCGTCTATGCTGCTAAGTGTCACATGTTGCACATGTTGCTAAGTGAAATAACTGGGCGGTGCGTTTTGATATATCTGATCGTTGACATAACTGAGCTTTGACTTAATTGGAAGTTGAGTGTATTTTGAAACAGGAAACCAGTGTTCAGTATGTAATCCCAGGCCAAATGACGCCCCTGCACTTCGCTGCTGAAACTGACAATGAAGACAACGTAAAATTGCTAGTGACGGAAGAAGACCCTCAGAACATCAATGCCAGAGGTGTAGAATTGAAAAGGCCTCTCCTTTTAGCTGTAGCTCATGGCGATACGAAAGTTGCAAAATATTTAATTCAGTATGAAGGTGAGATTGATCCACGCACAGCCGAAGGCTAAACACCACTTCATCTTTCTGTTGCTGCCGGAAATGTGGAAATCGTTAGTGAACTTTTGGACCATAGTACGTAGTTCTTACGGTCTTCATTAAATTAAAAAATATATATAACAAACGAAAATTAATAAAAAAGTTCGTTTGTTAATAATGCTCTAACGTTTCAAAATCGCTGTGTGCCTTTTTCAAAGAATCTAAAATAAAATTGTATAAATAACGACAGTTTTATTAGATTATTGTTAAACTAACTTAAAGTAACAAGGGCAAGTGAGAGACGAAAATCTTTGAATTTTGAGTACAACATGTCAATGCTATCGAGGTCCAATATTAAAGATAAACAGGTGAGACTCCAATTTGGTAACATGTCTAAAAATGTTTTTTAAAAAAATGAAGAAAGCCTCAAAACTTAAAAAGTCTTTGTTAAATATAGGATTACATCTCTATAAAAAGAATGACAAACTTTATAATAGTTATGGACCGACGACCAACTGAATTTGACTCTAAAATTATTTTGTGATACAAAGAGTCCTTGAAAATACGGTAGCGCAACTTTTAAATCTGATTTATTATACGTGTAAATCCAAATATTTTTCCTAGTCGAACCATTATAGATTTCATCAATTCTTTCTCTAATAATACTATTTACCAAACAATACAATACAAACAATACAAATAATGGGAATCAAAATTAAGATATCTGCCAGACCATGAATTGCTCTGAAATTCAATTTTTTTAACTCTTTTTTTTCTACATCTTCTAAAACCAAATTTAAAACTATAGGAGACAGCGGTAAGCCCATAGGACAACGATTTACTTGTTTATAATATTTTCCATTAAAAGAGAAAATCATGTTATTAAAAACAATTCTAGTAACGACTAGAAATTCATTTTTTGCTATTTTAGTTAAATTGTGGTTTTGTATTAATTTCTCTTCAACACAATGCAATGCAAGATCTAATAGTATGTTGTCAAAAATTAAAACAACATCCAATGAAACAAATGAATGCGTTAGAGGAACTAAATAATAAGGGAGCTTAATGCTACACATTGTCAAGGACCACCTGCATACTTGCATGACTTCGGAATTGTACTTCATGATATGGATGTGCTACTAGCTTTTCATATTGCAGCTGAAATTGGGGATGAAGAGATTGTAAAGATGTTTTTAAAGAGTGGAGTTGAAGTAGATTTAAAAAGTGAATATGGCAAAAAAACGCTTCACTGGAAACACTACTTCATCTTGCAGCAGTTTCAGGAAGAGTATTGACTGTGGAATATCTTTTGAATTCGGGTGCTGAAATCCATACTACATGTAAGGATTATACACCATTACATTATGTTTTAGACAGAGAAAGACATGATGCTCTTATAAATCCTAACAAAACTTCCAATAGTCTTACAAGAAGAGTTAGCAGAGCATCACGGGCAGATAATGATTCTTCAAAAGAGGTACCAGTTTCTCCATTTTGGTTTGAAAAATGTCTTTAAATCATGGAAGTGTTGTTGATAAAAGGTGCTTCCTCCGAGTCAGTAACTGCTGAAGGAAATTCTCCATTAAATTATGCATTTTGAATCAAAGTATCTAAGGAAGACCAGTCAAACCTTATATCTAGATCTCTGGGAAAAGTTAATGTATCAGAGGGAAAAACTAATAACTGATAACTGATCATAAAACTGATAACTGTATATACAACAGTTCCTTGGATCAACGCAGCTTATTGTCAATTGCAGAGTACGTACCGAACATAACCTTTTTTACAGCTCGCATGTGACCGTCATGCGTGCGACCTTCACACGTGCGAGCGATATGCGTCGCAAATTATTGCGCATATATCTTCTCGGATGATGACACGGCGTGCGGGACATCCGCACGCGTGCGAGTCATTACGCTATCATTCTGCGAGGACATTTTTATCTGGGTAAGAGAGGCAATACATTAGAGTGTTCAACACTGGTAGATATTCTACTTGAATATGATATTAATCATTCTTTTAAGTACAAATATACTTTTGATTTTGCTCACATGAAAGGCGAAGTCAGCATCATCTTAGTTCATAGTTCACTTTGAATGTTGATTTAGGATTAATAAAAAAGATATCTTTACTTGATTCGTCATAAATACCTATGCAAAATGTCTTTTTTTTAAAGAATAAAAATAGAGAATAATTTTTCAAATTAACGATTTATAATTAGTTTTTTATACCTGTTCCTTTATATTCACCTTGAAAGGTTCTCAGACTCTAAGAGAACTTAAAAGATATTTTGAGTAACCCAAGAGGAGAAATAAAGATGGTACAACCTGATATTTTCTCAATTTTAGGATTTTATTTTATCCTTATAGATACAAAGTCTACAAAAAACGCTTTGCTCAATATAACCGATTCTAGTCCTTCTCGTGGGAGGTTTTTTGTTATGAAGACTCGTGGGTCTTATAATAGCGCAAATTTAATACCCTGGGCTGGCTGGAGATAAGAGTTAGTCTCTTGCACAAATCTCCAAGAAAATCGAATTATCGAGGATTGGTATCTACTCGAGATACTTTGTAAATAGCGGATAGACTTGCTGTCTCTTAACTTGGTTAGTGGAAATGTAATTCCCACGCCCGTTCTCGATGTCAGTCCGTCTATACTTTGAGGAATCTAAATGAAGCTGGAGCCAAGCTCGACAAACTTCTCTTTAGCTTCCTCTAGCTTCTTACGAAGATCTTCGGCGAGGAAGACTTACTAAGTCCTAAAACCCAAAAATTGCTACCTGAGGGAGAGTGCGGATCTCTGTGAGTTCAGATCAGATCTTAGCGGTACAAGCACTCAGTCCATAGAGAATTAGTTTCCACAAGCTGCAGGGACTAAGAGTTTTTAAGTCTTAGCCCTGGGACTAGTGTGAAACTCGTTCACCCTCGCTCGCCAGCGAGCCCCCCAATGTCAAATCAGGCTCAGCATCCCCTTTTTAAAGGGGATCTCCTGTTCACGCCCCCGCGCCTCGCGGAAAAGTGTCGGCGTGAATTTCGCGGCTGCGCTTTACACTGCGCCTAGATACTGGGCCCGATTTGCGCTTGGGTGTTAGGGGTTGCTTCTTATAAAGGGTTGAACAGTCACCTTACAACCTTTATTATTTAAAATGAATCCTTTATGATTGAGTAATATTACACTCTGGAAAGATAGATTCGACTCCTGGCTCAGACAAACCAAACCTTTGCAGCATCCAAATTTTTTAAAAATGGGCACTTTTTTATTTTTAACACTTTTTGAGTCTCTAATGCACAAATTTTACTAGTTCATAAAACTCTCTGCGGCTTAGCTTAGTTTTTATACAAATAAAGATAAAAACTATTTTTTTAAAGTAAGAATCTACCAAGCATCTAAATTTGAAGCCTCTAATAGATTTCAAAAGCTCTTTTATGGTTATTTCCATGCATTAAAGAAATTACATTTTTTTAAACTCGATTTCTAAAATTTTGACTCTTGATTTTCTGTTTACTTCTTTATTTTTTAATTCAAAATGTCCTTTTAGAGAAATAAAAATACAAAGTATCTACTTTACATAAATTCTTTCAATTTTTTTTATCTTTACTTCAAATATAATTTTTGTACGATAGAATTTAACGATTTTTTTTTAATAATAGAGTTCTTGAAATATTAATATTAATGAAGTCGTATTTATAATTGATCTTATGAATAATAACTATTTTTATATTTTAACAGTTTATTTAATTAACATTTAGATTGTAATAACCCTGTAAGGTTTTTGCTGAATAATTTAAAAAATTAAAAATAAATAAAAAATTTTAAAGCAAAATGTTTAAATTTCGTAAGATTAAAAAATCGAATAAATTCAAGAAATATTTAGAAGAATCGAAGACATTCGAATAGAATTTTAAACACTAAATTTTGTTAGAAATGTTGATTTTTAAAGATTTCAAAAATAAACCTTAAGAAGCTTTAAAAGAATTCTTAAAATCAGAATTCAGATGCTCATTTAGCATCGCAAAACATTACAAAATTAATGTAACTGAAATGGAGGTATTATAAACGTTAACAAACATCTGATTGTTCTGCGTAGAAGATAATGATCTCTAAGACTTTTTTAATGTTTTAAACTAAAAATATTTGCGGAAACTCACGGGTTTCAGGCGAAAAACTCAAAAAATTCCAACTAACTAGAACAAATTATTATTTATGCACAGTGTATTAAATTTAATTTTAATGCTGTGGGGCTTATTGTATTCTTCAAAATATTCTCTATAAATCTCATTGGTACGTTTTTATTTTAAAAATGTTATTTATGAAAACTTATTGTTTACGAAAATAACGATTTTATACGCTCTAAATAAAATAATTTTAATAAAAACGTACCGATGACATTTACAGAAAATCTTTTAAGGAGTAAACTAAGCCCTACATCATTAGAATTATATAACAGTTGCAACTTTTACCTCAAGTGAAAGAGAAAAACATTAAACTCTATAAAATATTGTTAAATAAACAATGAAAGTAGTAATGAAATAGTTAATATTAACAATAAAATAATATATTTAAAAAGAGAACAATCAACTTTACAAACAAAAATATATCACTTACCGTTGCCATAACACTTCCATCAGGTACCCTGAAAAGCATTTCTCGGATGGTATTTTCTGGGTTGAAGTGCAAAAAACAAACTGCATCGCCATGTTTCAGTTTGGTATCATGTCTTAAAATAGCTATTTGTCATTCTTTAAGAATCTTTTCATCATTCGGCACTTTAAAAAATTGAATTTTTCTAGCCTTATCCTGCTCCTGATTACTTTTATATCCCGATTTACAATTAAAACAAACGCACTTCACCATTTTATCCGCACCTGTCAAATAATTTGGAGCATCTGTAAATAGATGCAAATTTTCATATTTGAAAGCCTCTCTTTTTAGTTTTCATCTCTAAGATGTTAGAAAATGTCGCAAAGATCACTTAAAATATATAAAGATGATTTAACACTGTCACTAAATAACTTTTAAAGTGTTTTAAAACTCAATATTCGTATTTTGCCATATTTTGTTCCGTGCATAGGCCAATTGCATAGGCGGCGCCGCCACACGGTTTCCGTCAACATATCGGATATTTTCAACTCAGGTCGCAAAAATTGGTCCTCGAAAAATCGAGAAAGCCCCATACCGAATACCAGACCGTGCCATGCCGACATTAGCCGAATACGACACGAAAGGTCACGAGAACCAGATTTAGAGCGTGAGCATATAAACGATCTCATGCAACAGATGGCGCAAGGATCCCAAATAGGAAATCATATACAAGGACACAGTTAGGGAGAAGAGATTCCCCCTCCAACGCAGCACAGACCGCAGCGATAAGAACATTATTTAGAAATCAAAATTTAAAAACTGAAATTTAATTATTATGTATTTCAGTTATTCACGAACGGTAATGTCTTAAGCATTGGAATTACGAAATTAAATTACATAAAGAAACTTGCAAAATATAATGATAGAAGAGATTACATTTTTTTAAATAAAATATAAAAACATTAGAAATACAAGCCTAATACTACAATCAAAACTAAACTATAGTTTTGACAGTTCAAATATTTAGTTCATGAATTATGATAAAGTTTTTACTAGTTGCAGCAATAAACGATAATTTCATTTTTACGTTATGGTATTCTCATCTTGTTTTATTATATTGTAGATAACATTTTTATTTATTATTTTTATTATTTCAACATCTATATTTAACACTTTCCTTCTTGATTTATAGAAATTAACAATTACAAAAATTGTACAGCAATTCAGACTTGGAATTAATGTTACTTGGTAAAAGATGAAACTGTGAAAAATGGTAAAAAGATGGTGAGTTTAAAAATTGTCAATAATCTTTCTATTTTCAGCTTGTTTATTCTAAATAAAATTAAATAAATAAATAAAAACTGAGTAAGTGATAAATTATCTTTTTGTGCTTTCTACATTTTTTTCTTCTGATAGTGGAGAAAAAATATACAGTTTTTATGAAAATATTCAATATCTTCTATTTATTTAAAATTATATTTTCCTCAAAGAAATAAGTCGTATTTGGCTTAAGCTTGTGTCTTAATTACGAATGATTTCTGTAGGGTATGTCTCACTAAAATCGCGCAAATCGAAGAAATCGTTAGTCTGACTAGATTAACAGCCTGTAAGTATGTAAAAAAATGGTTCCTTTTTCGTTTTCATCTTACAAAATTTAGTAAAAAAAACACTCCAATAACTATTTATAGGATGATTTCCACTTTTTTGAAAATTTCCAGTCAGTCAGATGACGGGAAATCGGTTGGATGACAGAAACGGTCGATGTCATTTCAAGTCACTCCCCATCTCTACTTATCACGTCATATTCATAACGATACGGTTTTTTCTGTATCGTTGCAGATATTTTTATTCAAATTATCTGATAATTTATTGGAAATAATAAAATATATGTATTAGGATACTTCTTTTTGTGGAAAATTAGTGTTTTTATCAAGAATTTCAATATGCAGCCATAAACACATATGCGCTTGCGCACTCATTTCAGGTTGAGATTAGGTCATTTGACACAGTTAACATGGTTAACGGAACCAAACTTTCAAAATATATTCAAACTTCTTATGCAAATATGTATTTCTATACCAAATCTTTATTTAAAATATTGAGAGATATATCACTGAAAAAATTGAAACACGTTTTTGAATGAAAGCAATTGTAAAAATAAGTCTGATCGTTGCATGGAATTGCAGAATGTTATTATATGAATATCCATTCAAAGTTTATACATTTTTATTAAAATTTATTTTCATTTTATTGAAATCAACTTTCGAATTTTTAAAATAAAATTTTTGAAAAATTACATGTTATTAACAATTAACTTGTGATCCATTTATTCAAATTATTTGAAAAGATTTGCTTTGAAACACAAAGGATACGATTAAATGTTTAAGTTTAATGCTTGACAGTATTTTTTCATATTTAGAAATTCCCTACCCCAATGTATGAATCTTCGAAAACTTAGAAACGATTCCAAAATTTCATGAAACTTTACAACCCTAGCCAATCAGAACATGGCTCTAACGCATGCGCAGTAACTCAGGGAGCCAACCTTGGAATTACTAATGAGTGCGTGTGCTCTGTATATCACTGCACTGCAAATAATCGTCGACCGAGAGGAAATATTGATGTATGCATTTGTGTAAGATACATTTATACTATTGGACATGCCTAAGGTTCAAGGTTTTGCTTTTTCATTCCGTTTCATTTTTCTCGAAAGTCACTTTAGATCATTTTTTATGTACAGCCTACGTCAATATTCAGATATAGAAATATGACCTATTTTTCATTATTGAATTTTTGTTTAATTTGATCAGGAGTTTTTTCAGTATGTATGTATATACTAAAAAGTTTGAACATTTTCGATAACTGAACTTTTCAAATGTGCAAATTTGTATAAATTTGCAGGCGCAGGAGGAAAATCATCGAGTTGGATACCGGGATTGACGCCGAAGATGAAGAGGAACTATAAGTATAAATTTTAATTTATAAACTATAATTTTCATAAATTAATAAAAATTCTGAAAAATTCAATTTTACTATTATTATTTTATAAATAAAAAACTAAAAAATTTGCATCCACACTTCGAAAAAAAATACCGAATATGATTTCCATATGACATCAGCATGACGTAAAAAATCACGAGTGATTTCCAAATGACTTCACAGTGAGTCGGCAATTGTTGCCCGCTCTGACTTCACATACGTTTTTTTCATCACGTGTAATTTGCACCTGATTTCACGATGAGTAGATTTTGCTATCTGGGTTTTCACCAAATTAAGTTTTTTGGTTTTTTTTTTGAGTTTTTTACCGCGTTTTTTAAAGCAGATAGTTCAATTTCGGTAATCTGAGTATTTTTCGACAAAAATTAGTATTTTTATTCGAAAATAAATTAGATTTCAAAGAAGATTCACAACTTTTACCTAACCTAAAGTAGCGACTGCAACAAAAACTAAAAATAAAACAAGAAGGGCATTTAACTTCTTGCGATTCAAATTCTAAATTAAGTTTTTTTATTAGAATGTCACGGAGTAATTGCAATAGTTTTTTGGCAACTGTAAAAGGTTAAAATCCGTAGAATCCGAATTTCACCAATTTAGAACTTGATCTTTCAGTTTTTTTTTTAAGTTTTTTATGCATGATACGAAAGGGATACTATGTGGATACTATAAGAACACGCTGTAGAGTACCCTTTCCGTTCACTCCGTCCGTTAGGGAATTTTAGGTTATGTTAGATTTTTACACTAAAAATTGGTAGTTCAAAACAAAATTCATTAAAATTTGAATAATGCAACAAAACCTAAAAAACAGCTAGATTACCTTTTAAATTTGTGAAATTTAGATTCTGCGTTAGAATTCTCATTAGAAGGTCACGGAGTAATCGCAATAGTTTTTTTGCTACGGTAAAAATTATTATTAGTGTTTATCGTCGGAAAATGGAATTTTTAACTTTAAAAAAAAAACATTTTATTCACAATTAGTAGAAGATACAGAATTCTGAACAATTTTCAGTTATGTTATGTTTGTCTTCTTCTTCGGGAATCACTGGAATTTAATAACAGGTTATTTGATTCAAAATGATATTTCCAATTTTCCAAAAACTTTCGGTCATATTGGTGTGTTTTACATAAAGTTTTTATTTTCATGAGTGCTAAATCCAATGATTTAAAAGCAATCAAAGACAAAGATTTGGGTCTAAACTAATAAAATTTACAAGCTTGAGTAATTTCGGATTGTTTTAGTGTTTTTGTCAAAAATTAATTCGTTTTTAAATCGCTCTATTTTACTCTGGCGTTATACATAGAAAATTGAAATATTCGAGAAAACAAAATCTTATTGTTGTTTTTCGTTTTAAAACAATTAAACATTATTTTTAAATTATGTCTCAACGAAGATTCACAATTTTTTACAATTTTAGGTTACGATAACATTATTCATGAGGAATCGGTGATTTTAAACGAAAAAATTAGGTTAAAATGCTGATTTACAATATTAAAAGGGTAATAAGATTTTAAAATATTTTCTCTTAAAAATGAGTAAGTTTGATCAAAATCTCAACACTTTGGTTGCCTTTATATGATACAAAAGTCAATTTTCATCAATTAAAAAAATACTCTTCTTGCTTTTTTATTATTTTGGATTATTTTAGGTTATAGATACGATACATTCTAAAAAATTTGTATTAATAATAATTTTAGATTTTAATTAAAAAATAGCAGAAGACAAAAACCCAAGAACGTGCATGTTTTCTATTTATACAAAACGAAGCAAATATTTTTTTAAAATAACAAAAAAATCCGCTTAGTTATTGATTTTTAATTTTAAAGCAAAGTAATTGAAAATAGTATTACCAAATTACCTTTTCTTTGCATATTTTCTTATAAGGATGCAATTTTAAAATTGGAATTTTAAAATAAATTTGTTACATTTTCATATTCCATAAGCTTTAAACAATTTGACGTTAGGTGAGAGTTTTACTTCAAAAATTGGTATTTTTAAACAAAAATCATTATATATAATTTGAACAAGGTTTAGAATCTTTTCAACAATTTTTGATGATTTTAGCGTTTTTCATCACAAATTTGAATTTAAAAAATTAGGGGCTTGCGGGTTCGATTCCCGCCTCGGAAGAGTCTCGGTGGCCCATGCGGTGAACACTAGCCTAGCAAGGGAGTTGTTCATCTCCGGAGAGTCGTGGGACCG
>JAAAKG020108202.1:0-15581 GCA_010014905.2 Druon quercuslanigerum | reverse complement strand
AATAAGAATTGGATTGGTCCAGATTACAATTATATTACACCAGATTATAATTAGATTACATTAGATTACAATTGGATTACTTCTAATTACAAGTTTCTTATTATAGATTAAAACTGGGTTACTCCATATAAGAAGTTGATTACCGCGGATTACAATTTGGTTTACTTCAAATAACACATGAATGACGAAGAATTGGAACAGGTTTACTTTAGATTGCTGGTAGAGGGCATCAAATTTCAAGTGGATTACGTCAGATAAGAGCTGGATTACTCTAGATTACAAGCTGCTTACCTCAGATTCAAGAGGCGCACATCGGATTACAAGTGGCTGATCTCGCATAAGAATTGGATTGGTCCAGATTACAATTGTATTACACCAAATTATAATTAGATTACATTAGATTACAATTGGATTACTTCTAATTACAAGTTTATTATTATAGACTAGAACTGGGTTACTCCATATAAGAAGTTGATTACCGCGGATTACAATTTGGTTGACTTCAAATAACACATGAATGACGAAGAATTGGAACAGGTTTACTTTAGATTGCTGGTAGATTGCGTCAGGTTACAAGTGGACGAGGACGAATTAGAACTTGATTAACCCAGATTAGAAATAGATTGTTTTAGATTACAAATGGATTACTGCGAATGAGAGTCTGATTACTCCAGAATGGAACCAAATAAATCCAGATAAAAAAATATTTCCCCGGATCACAAGTAGATTACTTTTAATAACAAATGGATTACTGAAAATTCAAAGAGATTACGCCGGATTATAAGCGGATTATCGCCCATTAAAATTGGATTAGTCCATATTTCCAGTGGATTACTTCAGATTTTTACGCGTGGATTACTACGGAAATTTAAAAAAAGGAATTTAAATTAAATTGAAATTAAATTGAAAAATTGATTTTTATGAAATTTGAAGCCTTTCAAGTAGAAAAATTGCTGCTAGGGCTACTCTAGCCATGAAATTCCAAAGACTATAAAAAAATTGCTCCACTTATCCCAGTGAGTAGGTGAGTAGGTGAGTAGGTGAGTATGATGAGGAGTTTCAATTGATGCTGATTGTCCCCTCTTCAATTTGATTTTCTTTCTGTCAGTATCAAAATAGCATTCGTGTGCAGTAGATAAATTTTTTGTCATTTCAAGTTTATGGGACTTTAAAAAATGGTGCTTCTATTAAGAAATATTGGGATTAATTTAATCGTTTCTGCTTTTTTCATAAGTGAGTAAACACCTGTTTATTATAATTTTTGGTATTGCATTATTAGTACTTGATTTTGAGGTCATAAAATTTAATCCCGCACGAGTCCAACGGTTAGAAAAACAGAATAATAATGAGAATTTAATGTTCAATTTATTTTAATCCTTTTGAATGACAATCTGATAAAAAGATGAAAGAGTTACTGAATTAGACCTTTGAACTAATCTAATCATCTCTTTCCGCTACGTCAATCATTTATGACATTCCCAAAGGTAAATCACGGTCCAGTAATACAAATTTTTATTCACTTCAATTTTATTTAAAAAAAAAAAGATTTTTTATAACTATTTTTTCTTAAGTTTATTCGTTAGTATGTTTCAAGTTTATCTAAATTGAATTTTTCTTAAATTTTTGAGAAAATTCGAAAAGAATCTTACGGATTTCAGATATTAAACATTAGAAATTCAAAAGAAAAGTTCATTTTAAGCCAAATAGTTGAATTTTTAATTAAATTAATTTCATTTTTCCCAAGAAGATTAATTTCTAGCCAAGCGAAAATATATTTCTAACTAAAATTATAAATCTTTGAAAAAAATTGTTGTTAACAAATTAGTTTAACTTTTAATTATGTAGCAGAATCTTCGACAAAAAAGATGAATTCTTAAGAAAAAATGTAATAGTTGATGTTGCAATAAAAAGTTTAATTTTAGATTTAAAAAAATGTTATCTTTATTTTAAACAGTTCATTGAAAAAAGAAGAGAATTTTCAACACAACTTGTCAATTTTCAACACAATTTTTAAATTTTTAATCAGAAAAATGGATTTTTAAATATTAAGATAAATTTTCTTCCAGAAAAGATAAATTTTCAATAAAATAGATGAATTTTCTAAAAAAAAAATATTTTATTCTGCATATTATTTATCTACGTACCAAATATTTAAATATTCAGCCAAAAAATGAGTTTTCAAGTAAGAAGATTAAAGTTCAACAAATTTTCTACTAAAACGATGAATTTTTATATAACAGAAAATAAATTTTACTAAAAACGAAGTAGTCAAATATTTAGCAAAAAAAATTAATTTTCAACTTAAAAAACCTAGATTTCTATAAAATTGATAATTTTGTAAATAAATATTTAAATATTTAAGGAAAAATATGGATTCTCAATTAAAAAAGTTAATTATAAACTAAATGAATTTTCAGCCAAGAAGATTAATTTTCTATTTAGAGCAGACATTTTCCACTAAGTAAAAATAAATTTTAACCAAAAATCAAATAGCGATATATTTAGATAAAAAAATTATTTTTTACAACAAAAAAAAAAACAAATTTTAAGACAATTTTTAACCAAATAGTTGAATGTTTAAACAAAGAGATGAGTTTTCCACCAAAAAATTTAATCTTCTACAAAATACATGAATTTTTTAACAAGAAATTTAATATATATTTTAAACAGTTAATTTTTAACAAGAACAATTTTTTAAACAAATTTTTTAAGTCTATCAAAAAAGATAATTTTTTGGCAAAAATGGACTGGTTACATTTACAGTTAAAAAAATTATAAAACAATTTTAATTAAATAAATTAATTTGCAACCAAAAAGATGAATTTTTCTGGAAAAAAATGGATTTTTTAAAAATAGAAATTAATCTGAAATCAATTAGTTAAATTTCAATTTTAGAAAAAAATTTTTAAACAAAATTTGGAAATTTTTCACCAAATTAATAATTTTTTAATTAAAAATAGGAATCTACAACGAATGAGATTGGTTGTCTTCTAAAAAAGTTGAATTTTCAAAAAAATAGATGAATTTTCTACAAGACAGTTTTGACAAATTAGTTGATTTTTTAACACCAAAAACAACATTTTAACTGAACATTTAAGTTTTGAACACAAAATTTACGTTTTTTAAACAAAAATAATTGATTTTGCGGAAAATTATTAAATTTTTAGCTAAATAATACCATTTTTCACATGCTAGTTGCATGATTTTTATTCAAAAAAATGAAATAACTATTTTTCTGTACTTTATCAATTTTTTTTTAAGCTTATAGAAATATGATTTTCCTAACATTCTTGGTAAAATAATTTTTTTTTAAGATTTCAGATATGACAGATAACAATTTTTTTTAATTAATAAAATTTTGATTATTGTTATTATGAACTTTAATAAAATTTAAATAATAAAAAGATTTCATTTTAAACTCGACAGTTGAATTTTTAACCAAAAAATACTTTAAATAAAGAAAAGTTAAATGTAAAAAAAGTCAAAGTTCAAAAAAATAGTTTAATTTTTATTTAGAAAGAATAATTTTCTAAAAAGTAAAATATTTTACGATAAATTTTATACTTATAGGAAAAAATGTTCATCAAAAAAGTGAATGAAACAGAATAATTTTCAACCAAACAGTTGAATTTAGAAAAACCACTTAAATTTATACCAAAAAAGATAAGTTTCTAAAATAAAAAGACAAATTTTCCAAAAAATAATTGAATTTTTAACAAACATTATTTTTGATTTAACGAAAAAAAATCAAATTATAATTTGAGGAAAAAATAATTTTCAATAAAAAATAAAAAATTCAAAAAACTATTTATATCTTAAGATTAGTTATTTATTTGTTTCCAAGGGTGTATAATATAATTTACCCACGTTATTTAGAAAATTTAATAAGTATTTTGAAAATTTCATGTTTGTGAAAAAATGTTGTAAAAATTTCGTTGGAAAATTTTCATATTTTACAGAATTTTGCAAAATGTAAAAAAATTCGCGTCAGCTCGAAAATTATTTAGGGCTTGTGGCAGTTTAAAAAATCAAAAAATATATATGACCAATAAAACCGAAAAATGACTTTACAATCTTCCATATTCTTTTTTGACAATTTTGAGAATCTTTTGAAATGTTAAGTTTTTTGAATATTCCATTAAACTTAATTTTAAAAAAATATCATTAAATCATTATGTCTTCTGCATTCATTTTTGAAATTATAGGAAAAAATTAAGAATATTTTGAAATTTTTTTCAATTTTTTCTAAAAATTTATTTTTTCAAATAAAAAAATTATTTAAAATTTTACCAAAAATCTTTAAAAAAATTTGCTCTCTTTAATCCTTTCAAAATTTTTAAAAAGCTTATTTTTTGACATTCTGAGGAATATACATTTTAAAAATTTCAGATGTTTACAATTTTTAAATCAGTTTTAAATAATTAAAAATTGATTCAAAAAAATTTTTTTTTGATTGATTTTTTTTTAAATCATTAAAAATTAATTTTAAATCGTTATTTAGAAAATTTAATAAGTATTTTGAAAATTTCATGTTTGTGGAAAAATTTTTTACAAATTATTGTCAGAAAATTTTCATATTTTACAGAATTTTGCAAAATGTTAAAAAATTCGTGTCAGCTCAAAAATTATTTAGGGCTTGTGGCAGTTTGAAAAAAATCAAAAAATATATATGACCAAAAAAACCGCAAAATGACTTTACAATCTTCCATATTCTTTTTTGACAATTTTGAGAATCTTTTAAAATGTAAATTTTTTTGAATATTCCATTAAACTTAATTTTAAAAAAAGATCATTAAATCATTAAATCTTCTGCATTCATTTTTGAAATTATATGAAAAAATTAAGAATCTTTTGAAATTTTTTTCAATTTTTTTAAAAAATTTATTTTTTGAAATAAAAAAATTATTCAAAATTTTACCAAGAACCTTTAAAAAAATTTGCTCTCTTTAATCCTTTCAAAATTTTTAAAAAGCTTATTTTTTTACTTTCTGAGGAATATACATTTTAAAAAATTTCAGATGTTTACAATTTTTAAATCATTTTTAAATCATTAAAAATCTTCTAAACATTGTTCAAGCTTACTTGATTTTTTTCTAAAATTTTTTAATTTTGCAAAATGTGGTTTCTAAAATGTCTACACTCTTGTTTTTGAAATCGTAGAAAATTATTCAAAATGTTTTTAATTTGTTTACAATTTTCTCTTAAAACTCATTTTTCAAAATACTTAAAAAGTTTTTTTTTTAATCTTTTTTCACAAACGAAGATCATTTGGTATCTTTTTAAATATTTTTCAATTTTCTCTCTAAATTAATTTTTTAAATCTTAAATTTTTTCTTATAACCAGCAAAATAAAAAATGGCCTTAAAATTGTTAGGTTCACTTATCACATATTTTGAAATTTTCAAAACTTAAAATTAATCTTTTAAAAAAAGACCAAAATCATTCTAAATTTTTTCGGAAATCTTATTGCCGATACTGGTAAAATTTCTGTTACCGGTACCGATCATTTTTTTATCGATACGGATTAACACGATTACCTTGAACAAATAATTTTTGAAGAACGCCACTATCCATGAGTGGAGCGATAATCATAGTGACGTTCTGGGTTCAAATCCAGGCTAAGGCAGATTTTTTATTGCCCTCAAAAAATTATTTATCTGAAGTAATCGTTTTAATATATTAACTAAAAAAACTAAAATATTTATATCAACTACCTAAGGCTGTGCAAGATCCCTTGACTACGACTTTTCTAA
Source organism: Druon quercuslanigerum (assembly GCA_010014905.2). Classification (NCBI taxonomy): domain Eukaryota; kingdom Metazoa; phylum Arthropoda; class Insecta; order Hymenoptera; family Cynipidae; genus Druon; species Druon quercuslanigerum. The sequence continues at coordinate 9,828 of JAAAKG020108202.1, read as the reverse complement.
ATAGCATAAGTATTAAAAAAGTCCTGTAAATCTTAGTGATAATTTTAGTAAAATTTATTTTTTTCAGATATAGAGGCATATTTAATTGAACCAAAAGAATGGGAGGATGTTGAATTTAGGTCGATTGTAATTAAAGAGGGTGATGCCCTCGAAATGTTTTGTCATGGCAATACATTCATGAACTTTTATTATCCAGGAATGGATTATATCCACTACAGAAAACATGAAAAATCGGTATTTATACAAATTTTTATAAAAAAAATAAAATTATTTGAATTAAAAAAGAAAACTATTTTAAATTTTGAGTTTAAATATTTTTGAAACTGCATTTTTCAGTCCCAGACTTCCGATTTTACAATTTCGCGACACAAAAATGATACGGGTTTAATCACTAATGTTTTTCGACGTCCGAGAGCTGTTCATGGAGATACTGGCTTTTATGGTTGTATAGAAATTAAAAATAATACAAATACAGATTTGGATCCTGAATTTAACCTTTTCAACAAGACAATCTTCTACGTAACGTGTAGGTATAATTAATCCTATTTTTGAATAGAAGCTATCAAAAAAATTTTCAAATAATTTTTTCTGAAAAATAATGATTATTTTTCCAAGTTTTACAATTCAAATTTTTCAAGGAATCTGCATTATCATAAGAGAATAACAGAAATCGTTAACGTCTTTTTAGACTAGATGGAGCTGTGAATTAAAACTTTTTATAATTAATTTTTTTTTAGAAAAAGGTCTCCTTTGCTCCACTGGGAGTCGAACCACAGAACTTCCTATTGCCAGTCAGGGGCTTTTACGAAAAGTTAAAAAAAAAATTTACTAGTGACACCTAGTAATATAATACGTGAATTTCTAAAAAAGAATTCTGTTTTCGATCTCTCGAGTAGCTTACGGGAAAAGCACCCGACCGGCAATTGGATTTTCGGAAATATTTTTTTCAGAAAAAAATTAATTAAATTTTTTTTTAAGTTCATAGCTCTATTTAGTCTGAAAAGACGTTAAAATGTCTATTATTCTCTGATGATAATACAGATTCCTTAAAAAATTTTACTTGCAATGCCTGGTAAAATAATGCGTGTATTTTTGAAGGCGTTAGGAATTTCTGTTATTCTCCGATGATAATACAGATTTCTTGAAACTATTTTTAAAACGAAAAATTAGGTATTATAATTTAATTAACATTTTCGAAAATTTCAGCTTCGAAAAGTCTTTTTGGACAAAAGTTGGGACACAGAGTCTACATTATGGGTAAACACTTTGAAGCAACTTTTGGTTGCGATCGAGCATCTCGAGACATAAAAATGGAACTTGAACGCCATTATCGTAGAAATGTTACAGTAGGTGATATCAGTGTATCAAGATTTTTTTTCATGCGTCAAGCTTTCAATAATTTAAAAATTTTAATTTTAAAATACTCTGTCGATGGATAGTATCGGACCACTAACCGGCCAACCTCTAAAAAAAATTATTTTACTTTGAAAGGTGATAGCGCCCTCCAGTATATAGATAATTATTACTATTTGAAGCATTGGAAAGCTGATTAAATTCTGCGTTAAATGGACCCTAGTTGAAGAAATTTCACCTAGTGGGTATTAAGTTATCACATGAGAAAGACAAAAGAAAGTTAGGATTTTTAAGGAAGTTTTTCTATTGTATCGTAATTTTATTTTTGTCTTTCTGATCTGATAACTTAATAATTAAAAGGCGAAATTAATTCAAGCAAGGCTCATTTAACGCAGAATTTAATAAAGTTTCCAACTTAATAAAAAAAAATTTATCTATATTTTGGAAGATGTTATCCCTTTTCAAAGTTAAGGCTAATTGGTTAGTGGATGTCCTTTCGAGTCGCTTAGGGAAAATAAATATTTTATGTTTTAGGTTCTCACGAATGATAAAAGATTCAATTATCATCCCTCATTTGGTTTTAGAGTTATCAATTTTACACCTGAAGATAATGGTTTATTTGTTTGCAAAGCTAGATCCCCTGATGGTCGATATGAAGAACGTCTTATACCCACCATATTTTTTAGTAAGTATTTGATCAATTTTAATTACATTACCGATCGATAGCATCGGACCACTAACCAGATGAACCATCAAAAATTGTCTTGACTTTAAAAGCTGATAACGACGCCCAGATAAGAGATAAAAATATTTAGAAAAATGCATTTGGAAGCTTATTAAATTCTGCATTGAATGAGCCCTAGTTGAAGTCATTCGACCATACGGGTATTATGTTATCAAAGGAGAAAGATAAAAAAAAGATTCGGATTTTTACGGAATTTTGTACTTTAACTTCAATTCTGGACATGAGCTATCAAAATTAATTTTCTAATTTTATATTTTAGAAAAGCTCTATTCAGGATTTTAACTTTCATTAATGCATTTTTCTAAATATTTTTATCTCTAATCTGGGCGACGTTATCGGCTTTTAAAGTCAAGACTAATTTTTAATAACTGACCCAGTTAGTGGTTCGATGCTATTCATAAGAAGTGTGATTTTTACAAAGATAAAAAAATGGAACCGGATAATTTATAATGAAAATTTAATTTTTATTTTAGAGCATAGATTGATAAATGAACCAAACATAAAGTCCATAGATAGATGTGATCTAATAGGGGGGACATTGGAAGTTGAATGCCATGCACCGATCACTAATTTGACGAATTATATTTTAGACTGGGAACTACCAATGGTAAAATTATTTATTATTAAAAATATATTCCTAATTTATATATTTAACATTTATAAATTAAATTTTTAATTTAAAAACTTTATTTATTTATATCATTTACAGTGATATTTTTTTTTCATTTTAAAAGGACTAGCATCATCAATTGCACGTTATGCGCGCGTGGGATTTTTTACTTTGAGAAGAAAAATAACTTTTTTTTACAAAATAAATTTTTAAGTAATTATTTAGAAGTAAAAAAAGAGTTTTAAAAAACTTTTAGAAGCTTGCAAGAAATTTAAAAATATTTTAGAAATTTTGAGAAATCTTTTAAAATTTTAAAATATTTTGAATTAAATTATCAAAAATTTTCTCAGGGAATATTAAAAAAAATAGTATTATCATTAAAACTTTAAAATTCTTAAAAAGCTTTATGATTTTATTTTGAAATCTTTAAAAATCTACATTTTGTTATATCAATTCAGGTTTATAATTATTTTTGTGTCTTTTTAAAACATTTAAATATTTTTCAAACTTAATCGAAATTTTTCCAAATTTTTTTATTCTTGCAAAATTGAAAATTTTTCTTCGAAATCCTAGAAGTCTTAGGAAATGATTTTGAGATGCTTTCAACTTTTTTTACTTTTCTTATCAAATGTACTTTCAAAACAATTTATAAAAAAAAATTTTATGTTAAAAAACTCTTTAAAAAAACGACCTATATTTTATTTTTAAATCTTCCAAAATCTATGTTATTATAATTTGTTTTTAAAATATTCTGCAGACTTAAATTAATTATGCAAAATTAAAAAATATGCATTAAAATCTTTCAGAGTCCTTCCCGAAAAATTTTAAAATCTCTTCAAATGTTTTGGAATCTTTTTAAATATTCTCGGAAAACTGATTTCTTCAAAATCAAAAATCATTACAAATTTTTCTAGGAATCTTAAGAAAATTTAAGTTTTAATTAATTTTTTTCAAAACTTTCAAATATCGTTCAAACTTATTCGATTTTTTTCTCATTTTTGTTAGACATTGCAAAATCAAAAAATTTGGCTTAGAAATTTTAAAAATTCTATCAAATTATTTGAAATTTTTTAAAACTTTTTTTCACTTTTCTAATAAAATTTAGTTTTCAAAACAATTTTTTTAAAAATTCCATTAAAGATTTTAAAATTCTTAAAAAGCTTCTTAATTTTGGTTTTAAATCTTCAAAAATCTATAAATCAATGTTTTGAATTTTTTGAAATATTCTGAAGATTTAAATAAAATATGGAATTTTTTCGAAATAATTTTTACGAATCCTGCAATATTAATAATATTACCTTGAAATTTTTCAGATTTCTTTTGCACAATTTTTGAGTTATTTTGTAAATATTTTTTTAAAACTAATATTGAAAATTCGAAAATCATAAAAAAGCTTCCTAGAAATGTTGAGAATTTTTTTTTTTTAATTTCAAAAATCTGGTTTTAAAAAATTGTTTGATATGTTTTCTAGTTTTACATTATTTTTGTATCTTTTCAAAGCTTCTAAATATCTTTTAAACTCACTCGAATTTTTTCTAGATTTTTGTAATCTTGCGAAATTGAAAAATTTTACTTTTGAATTTTAGAAATTTTATGAAATAATTTGAAATCTTTTGAATATCCCGTAACATGGTTCAAAATATTTCTAAATTATTGTTATAATTCCTCGAAAAATAAAAAATTGGATTAAAATTTGTAAAAATTTTTAAATTGTATTTTAAACATTTTACAATTTGAAATTAAAGAATAAATTGAATATTTCAAGGTAAAATCTTCAGAAATTCTAGGAATATAAGTTTTGATTACAACTAGAAACTTATGATCTAAATTAAAAAGTAATTAGACAAATGTTTCTAAAATCAAAAAATAAATTCACCCTTACTTTTATCGTTAGATATAGAATATTTTTATTTAAAATTAAAAAAAAAAATATTTGCGAGGAATTTTAGTATTACAACTTTTCTGTGCTAAAACATTTCAAAATGTCTATTACTTTAAGTAAATTTAATCGTTTAAAAATCAATTTAACTTTGCGAAATTCAAGAATTTTGAAGAATTTTGAAATAATAACAATAAAAAATTAGAGAAATTATTTAATGATTCAGTAGAAAAATATTTTTTTTCAACAAGTTTAATCTAGACCATAATTTATTCTAGATAATTTCAAAATAAAAGCGTTTGAAATTTTAGAAAAATATATGAAATGATTTTGAATTTAAAGCACTCCAATTCAAAACATTTTTGAGACAGAAAAAATGTTGAAAAAGGACAATATTTCTAATGGAATAAAAAGGAATTGAACTTGTTTTAGTTCTGAAAAAAGATTTGAGACTTGGATAACTTTAAATTTAAAAAAAATTAAAGAGAAGCTTTCAAATTCAAAATCTTCAAACTAGAATTTTTAAATTTAGTCAATTTCACTAGGAAGAAGTTGAATTTATCTTATTTCTAATCCAAAGCTTTCAGAATTAGGCAATTTTCATTTATATTCAAAAATATTAAAATAAAAAATTTTTAGATTTAAATGTTAAATCAGTACAATTAAAAAACTTTGAATATTTAATATTTTCAGATTATAATTTTTTTAATTGATCATTTAAAACTTTGAGAAATGAAAAATGTATTATTTCTGATTAAAAGCATTTAAAATTTATTGATTATAATTGAAATCTTCGGAATTTTAATAAATTTTTAGTTAAAGCAATTAAAATTTGCCAATTTAAAATTAAAAACTAAATCGAATGTTTTAAAGTAACAGCTTCAGATATTGAAGAAATCTAAATTTTTATAAAATTAAAAACATTATAATTTAGCATAAAAATTAATTAGACGAGTCTTTCAAAAATCTAGAAATAAATTCACATTTATTAATTATTATAAAATTATTTGTCTAAAAACTGACTATCAAGGCTTGTAATCTTAATTTTTAAAATTTTTTTAAAGGAAGTCCAGAAGAAATTCAAACAGTAATAATAATTTCTCAGATTCAAGCATTAAAAATAAACTAATTTTAGACGTAGGATATTTATATTAATTTTTGTTTGCTTTAAAGATATTCCAAAAAGTTTGACATTTTAAACTTAGTTTCAAAAAAGAATTTTTCTACTAAATAATTAAATAATTTCTTTAATTTGCCACTGTGATAATTAAAAAAAATTTTATTTTCTTGATAAAAGCTAAATTTCTAATGTTTCCCTATTACAGTCTTGAATTTCTCTACTAAAATAAAAATTGTTGAATTTCGAAAAATAAAATTGGAAAATTTAAATTTTCTAATTTTAAACGATTAAATTACAATTCCTCGCGACTAATTTTTTTTAGTTTTAAATGAAAATATTCTATATTTAACGGTAAAAATAAGGGTAAATTTATTTTTTGATTTAAGAAGAATTTGTCTAATTACTTTTTAATTTAAATCATAATTTTCTTAATGTAATCAAAATTTATATTTCTAGAATTTCTAAAGGTTTGAAATTGATATATTAAATTTATTCTTTAATTTCAAATTTTTAAATAATTAAAAAACAATTAAAAAGAATTTCCAAAATTCAATGCAATATTTTATGCAATATTTTCGTGGAATTATAAGAATAACTTAGAAAAATTTTAAAACGTGTTACGGGATATTTAAAAGTTTTTTTTCTTAATTGAAGAAGATTTCAAAAGATTTCAAATTATTTCCTAAAATTTCAAAAATTTAGAAAAAATTTGAGTAAGTTTTCAAGATATTTAAAAGCTTTGAAAAGATAAAAAAATAATGTAAAAATAAAAAACATGTCAAACAATTTTTTAAATCTAGATTTTTTAAATGTTTCTGAAGAAAAAAAATTTTTTCAACATTTCTAGGAAGTTTTTTTATGAATTTCGAATTTTTAATATCAGTTTTAAGAGAATATTTACAAAATATTTAAAAAATTGTCCGAACAAAATCTGGAATATTGCAGGATTCGTAAAAATTATTTCGGAAAAATTCCATTTTTTATTTAAATCTTCAGAATATTTCAGAAAGTTTTGAAAACTAAATTTTATTAGAAAAGTGAAAAAAAGTTTTAAAAAAATCATTTCCTAAATATTTTAAAATTTCGAAGCCAAATTTTCTCAATCTTTATAAAACATTTAAATATCTTTCAAACTTACTCGAAATTTTTCTAAATTTTTTTATTCTTCCAAAATTGAAAATTTTTACTTCGAAATTTTAGAAATCTTAGGAAATGATTTATAAATGTTTTCAACTTTTTTTTACTTTTCTAATTAAGTGTACTTTCAAAACAATTTTTTATTTCTTAAAGTGTTTCAAAATTCCTTAAAAAGCTATCTATATTTTGTTTTTAAATCTTCCAAAATCTATATTAATAAAATTTGTTTTTGAACTATTCTCCAGATTTAAATTAATTATGCAAAATTAAAAAATATGCATGAAAATCTTTTAGATTAATTTCAGAAAAATTTGAGAATCTCTTTAAATGTTTTGAAATCTTTTTAAATATTCTCGGAAAACTGATTTCTTCAGAATCAAAAATCATTGCAAATTTTTCTAGGAATCTTAAGAAAATTTTAGTAATCTTTCAAGACTTTAAAAAAATCTAGATTAAAAAAATTATTTGACATCTTTTTAAGATTTAATTTTTTTTTTCAAAACTTTCAAATATCATTCAAACTTATTCGATTTTTTTCTAATTTTTGTTAGACATTGCAAAAGCAAAAAATTTGGTTTCGGAATTTTAGAAATTCTAGAAAATGTTTAAAAAATTTTTAAAACTTTTTTCACTTTTCTAATAAAATTTATTTTTCAAACCATTTTTTTTTTAAATTCCATTAAAGTTTTTAAAATTCTTAAAAAGCTTCTTAATTTTGGTTTTAAATCTTCGAAAATCTATGAATCAATGTTTTGAATTTTTTGAAATATTCTGAAGATTTAAATATAATATGGAATTTTTCCGAAATAATTTTTACGAATCCTGCAATATTCCAAATTTTTTTCGGACAATTTTTGAAATATTTTGTAAATATTCTCTTAAAACTGATATTAAAAATTCTAAAATCATAAAAAAAACTTCCTATAAATATTAAGAAAATTTGTGTTCTTTAGAAACATTTAAAAAATCTAGATTTAAAAAATTGTTTCACATATTTTCTAGTTTTACACTATTTTTTTTTAAAGCTTTTAAATATCTTGAAAACATACTCAAATTTTTTCTAAATTTTAGAAATTTTAGGAAATAATTTGAAATCTTTTGAAATTTTCTTCACTTAAAAAAAAAACTTTTAAATATCCCGTAACATGATTTAGAATTTTTACAAATTATTCTTATAATTCCACGAAAAATAAAAATTTGCATTAAAATTTGGAAAATCTTTTTAATTGTTTTTTAAATATTTAAAAATTTGAAATTAAAGAATAAATTTAATATTTCAATTTCAAACATTTAGAAATTCTAGAAATATAAATTTTGATTACATTAAGAAAATTATGATTTAAATTAAAATGTAATTAGACAAATTCTTCTTAAATCGAAAAATAAATTTACCCTTATTTTTACCGTTAAATATAGAATATTTTCATTTAAAACTTTAAAAAAATTAGTCGCGAGGCATTGTAATATTACAACTTTTCTGTCCTAAAACAATTCAAAATGTCTATTACTTTATATAAATTTATTCGATTAAAATTAGATAATTAAAATTTTCAAATTTTACTTTTCGAAATCCAACAATTTTTATTTTAATAGAAAAACTCAAGATTGTAATAGAAAAACATTAGAAATTTAGCTTTTACCAAGAAAATAAACAAATTTTAAATTATCACAGTGCCAAATTAAAGAAATTATTTAATTATTTAGTAGAAAAATTCTTTTTTGAAACTAAGTTTAAAATCTTGAACTTTTTGGAATATGTTTAAAACAAAAAAAATTGTAATATAAAAATTCTACTTCTAAAATTTGTTTCTTTTTAATGCTTGAATCTGAGAAATTATTATTATTGTTCAAATTTCTTCTGGACTTCATTTAAAAAAATTAAAAAATTTCAAATTACAAGCCTTAATAGTCAGTTTTTAGGTAAATAATTTTAGATTAATTAATAATTGTAAATTTCTTTTTAGATTTTAGAAAGACTTGTCTAATAAATTTTTATGCTAAATTATAATGTTTTAATTTCATAAAGATTTAGATTTTTTGAATATCTGAAGCTGTTAGTTTGAAACATTCCATTTAGTTTTTAATTTTAATTTGGCAAATTTTAATCACTTCGAATAAAAATTTATTAAAATTGAAAAGTTTTCAATTACAAATTATTAAATTTTGAATACTTTTAATCAGAAATAATACAATGTTCTTTCCTCAAAGTTTTAAATGATCAAGTAAAAAAAATTATAATCTGAAAATATTAAATATTCAATAAGATAAATTTAACTCCTTCCTAGTGAAATTTAACAAATTAAAAAATTCTATTTTAAAGATTTGAAATTTTGAAAGTTCCTCTTAAATTTTTAAAAAATTTAAAGTTATTCAATTCTGAAATATTTTTTTTCAGAAATGAAACAAGTTTAATTCCTTTTTCTTCCATTAGAAATATTGCCCATTTTTCAAAATTTTACCTGTCTAAAAATTTTTTTGAATTGGAGTCCTTTAAATTCAAAATCATTTCATATATTTTTCTAAAATTTCAAACGCTTTTAATTCGAAATTATCTAGAATACATTATGGTCTAGTTTAAACTTATTATAAAAAAATATTTTTCTACTGAATAATTAAATAATTTCTCTAATTTGTCATCGTTACAATTTAAAAATTCTTCAAAATTCTTGAATTTCGAAAAGTTAAATTGATTTTTAAACGATTAAATTTACTTAAAGTAATAGACATTTTGAAATCTTTAGCACAGAAAAGTTGTAATACTAAAATTCCTCGCAAATATTTTTTTTTATTTTAAATGAAAATATTCTATATTTAACGATAAAAATAAGGGTGAATTTATTTTTTGATTTTAGAAAAATTTGTCTAGTTATTTTTTAATTTAGATCATAATTTTCTAACTGTAATCAAAATTTATATTTCTAGAATTTCTAAACATTTTAGCTTGAAATATTTAATTTATTCTTTAATTTCTAATTGTAAAATAT
>JAAAKG020108191.1:0-15581 GCA_010014905.2 Druon quercuslanigerum | reverse complement strand
TTCATGAATATCTAAATAATAAATGCACAATTATTATGAACGTATGACCGAAAAAACATTTATTAAATCACATTCTATTTAATTTATTTCAATTTTTTGACAGAAATCTGCCTGTCCATTCTAAGCTTAGATTAAGAAAAAAGGTCATTATAGTTCCAAAGCACCGATCATGTAAATTACAACCCTTTTTCACAGTCAGGGGTGCTCGACTCTGGAACAAACTGCCTGTATCAATTAGGGATGCGCCTTCCTATTTTCACTTCAAAATTTTTTTTTTTATGTATGTAATTAACATTGATAATTCTACCCTAATCACACATTCGTAACTTTACTATTTAAGTCAGTGTCAGTGAGACACTCTGCTAGCCTGATTCACTAATAATCATAGTCAAACATACAAAATTACGTTAACGGATTTTCTATTGCACTTATTATTATTATTATCTAATAATTAAAGTTTCTGATAGAATATATTATTATAACTTCAAGAAACTTCTTTGACCAGCGATTGTATTTTTAGTTTTTAGTCATAGTATATGTATTTCCTGTTCCTAGAGGGCTACTTAGCCCTAGGGACTTATGTTTAATAAATAAATAAATAACCATGTAAAGGCCACGTCCAAAATGGGGATAGAATTGAGCAAATTATCCATGGGTTAGGGTGAATAATTTCCGAATTCAAGTCTTTTATCATTCATTTTGAAATGTATTTGTTTTCGCTGCAGTGATCAACCTCAAAGCTAAAAAAAAACAAGTAAGAATTGCTCTAAATATTCGTATTGGAAGATATGGACCAATTATAATTTAACTTCATTTCAGTATAATTCATATCTAACGCAAGCCAAGATAAGACCCTTCATTGAATGAATGTTGGATAAGTAATATACAGGGTGGGCCATTTTATTCTATTCACCCCAAAATATCCGAAAGTGAGCTCTATAAAAAAAATTTTCATAGAAAAGTTGCTGAGGACGATAGAGGTCATCTTTCTGGAAAATCGGTTTTGACCTTGAGATCAATTTTTAAGGTTATTTAAAGGTCACACTGCTTTTTTGAAATAGGAACCCCGGTTTTTGACATTAGATTTTAAAAAAGCGGGTAATTTTACGTCTAAAATAATAGTTAAGGATCAATCGCCACAAGGTCAAATAAAGATTAAGTCAAGGAAAAATTTTTAAAATCATGCAGGACGTGATTTTTTTGTTTTATTTTTTTAACACACTTGAGCAACATAAAGCTGGGGGAATTCCGGAACACCTTGACCTTGGGGAAAACTTGGAAGGTCATTCGTAGGTCAAAGTTTGCGGCTTTTTTGTTTGGAGCTTATGGGTTTGTGGGTTTGGTTTCGGGTGAAGAAAACAAACATTTTGAACTTCGAATGACCTTTCAAGTTTGCCTTAAGGTCAAGGTTCTCAAATTCATTGGTCCCTAATCCTCGGAAAAATTGACTCTAACTATCATTTCCGACGCAAAATTTTCCCCTCTTTTAGAATCTAATGTCAAAAATTGAGGCTTCTAATTATAAAATCAATATGAACTTTAAATAAGCTTTAAAATTTATATTAAAATCAAAATTGATTTTGCAGAAAGATGGCCTCCATGCTCCTAAGCAACATTTGTCTAAATAATTTCTTTGTATACCGTTTATTTACAGAGATTTTGGGGTGGATAGATTAAAATAGCCCAGCCTGTATACTAGAAAACATCAACAGAATGGAAATATCCAATTTAAAATGCACGGCTAGTTTTTGTTTGATTTAAAAAAATATTTAATGAGAAAAGAAAAAATATGGAGACCTTAAGAAATATGATAAACTTGCTTTTTATCAATATTACTGATTGCAAGATAAACTTTCTTATATTATACACTGGAGCCGCAATTATATCCGCTCTCACTTATATCTTTTCAAGCAGATATCCCTGCTATAATTCTCATTCATATCCGCCTGCATACATCACCTTGCAATACCACGTGACAAACAAAACAATCAGCGCGAAGCGTGGCCATTTTCCCTTTTCTAAACAGTGCCTGTGGAATGCCCTCCCGGAAATATATAAGTACATGTTTAGTTCTCGGATGGCGGAAATAAACGCAGCTCCAGTGTATCTTTAATTTTATAAATAGAATCAGTAGCCTGAAGGAATGTAACTCACTTGATCAATTTCACCCGTTTAACCCGTTTAACGTCTAAAGAAAGGGTATAGATCCCCGCAAGAAAATAAGTTTTCCCCAATATGGCAAAGGCGTCCCCATCAGGCGTTGAGATAACAATTTGTTCTTGGGTTACCATAGGCCTAAATATATTATTACTCATTTACAAACAATCAATAATTAGTAGGAAAAGCATATCTTCGAAATTCAAATACACGGTGCGGGTTATTAAGGGAAAAAAGCCGAATAAATTCCATACCTTCAAGTCTATATCCATGTTTTTTTGAAGAAGGTAGCCAGGTAGGTGGTACAAATCTGGGAGAAGCATCGGCGTCCAGAATATCTGCGGTCCAGCTCGTAGGAGGATGTGGCCTGACAGGAGAAATATTTCTGCCAGGAGGAAGTTTGGCAGGAAGATGCCTGGCAGTAGGAGACCTGAACCTCGACGTTGGAGGAGGAGAATGAGACCTGGCCGGAGAATGATTCAGGTCAATTAGTTTTCTATTATGTACAGATTCCGAACTTGTTTCTGAAACAAAAAATTAAGGATTACGTTTTTCTAAAGACCATGCGCGAAAGACGACTCAAATTTCGACAAATTGTCTTGATTTTAGAATACGTCAAAAGGATAGCGCAACTTAAAATCCTAATTATTCAGAAAGATTGATCTTAATGTGACATTCTCAATTTAACACTCTAGTCGATCACTCTCTTCAAAAAAAGTACAGAATATTTTACACATACACAATTCTACATTTTTTTTTTCACATATAATTAAATATAAGCAAATATACTTAAAAAATTTAGAGCTTTTCAATTCATGGATCGTTAATTGTAAGAATACTCAGATTCCTGGCCATGACAACGATATTCTTCGGCTAGGTGATAAATTTAGCTCTACTTCTTTTATCTCTATAAATGAACACATCTTTAAAATTGTAAAATATGTAGAAACGAGCATAGATGCAATTTCAGATAAATTCCAAGGGAAATACATTATCGAGGGCGAAGCGCGTGATAAATATAACATCGAGCGCAACGCGCTAGAACCAAATGTCGCACGCCCTAGGCATGTTCAAACATGCAAGCCGCGCGCAGCGCGTGATAATAATGTGCTCGCGGGGCTGGCTGATTTTTTTTTGTTTTTAAATAATTGGGATATTATCTTTTCATTTTTGCGAAAAAAAATTTTAAATAATTATCTTAAAAGCCTCCCGTTATTTCAGAGAACGATGTTCACGGAAAAATAGTATGGAAAGGTGGAATTATTATAAAATATTATTAAATACCGAAATTATAATTATAACCAAATGTTACATATCATATTATTCAATAAATATCCAGCATTTTTTTATATTTTTTACCTTATGTTTGAAGCAGCTGAATAGATATTAATGTTATCTATAATAATAATAATAAATTAAAAATTGATCTCGTGACAGAAAACAGAAACAGATAATCATATTAATGTTAAGAGTTTTATTCATTTTCATTGATAACAAATAATTTATTCATTAAATTTAAATAAACTCTAAATTATTGACTGAAACTTAAAACCTTTCACACATACTTGGATTATAATCATGTAATAAAATTTCACATTATAATCATTAAAGAATTTATTATCATAAGATACATTCAAAAAATATTAAGTCTAATGTGCATTAACTAATTTTAGCGGATTTAGCGTACTTCAGTGTCGTCCAAATTACAAAAAAACAACTTTTCAAATAATATGTACTATATTCGAACAATTTTTTAACTGCGATAAATTATGATTTTTTTATTTCTAATTCAAAAACTTTAACAAGTTTATATTGAACTCAAAATTTTTTAAATTAAATGATTGCAGAAGTTGAAATTTTAAAGAAAGTTAAATATTTTTAAAAAAGTTCTGAAATTCTTAAAATATATTTTTTTATAAAATTAAATTAAAATGTTTCAGCATAAAAGGCTTCTGTATGCTAATTTTTAAAGTTTAAAATTATCGAATTTTAAACGAGTTGATAACTTGTTTAATTTTTTGAAGGAGAGTATACTATAGGTAAAAATAATTTCTTTGTCTTACTTTTAAAATTTAGTAAACTATACTTTTTAAGGACAATCAACACTTTCTGTGGCTTTTTAACGATTTTTCAACTATTATTAATTTAGTGGCTAGAAAAGTCTTGATTTAAATTGAAAAATTATTTGTGATTAAATCCCTACAATTCGCTATTTTAGAGATTGAGATTTCTATCAAAGAAATAATTTTCTGTTAGCTATATTTCTTTAATTAAAAATAACTCATGGAATTTAAAAAAATGAAACAAAGAAATCAAGGAATGTATTTGTGATAGCTGTGAATTTTACATGCTGCTAAAGGTCGCCTGGAAGGACATAAAAATAAGATAAAATCAAAATTTCAAATCTCGTAAAAATTTTAGCCCATATTATAAAATTACTGTCAAGATATTATTCAAGAAGTTTTAATACATTTAAAAAGATTTGCAAAATATAAGACAAGAAACTGACATTACTTCTTATAAGATAATGAAATAAAAAATGAAACAACGAACAAATGTTGATTCACAGATAAGACATCGGATAAATTTTCAAATAAAATTCGCTTTGAAACATATGTGAAATTAAAAATTATAGAGCAATAATGAAAATTTCGAAATTATTATTGATATTTAAATTCAAATTTTTAATTATTTATATTTAAATTTTCCTTAAATTCGCAATGGGTTCGCATTATGAAGAATAAATTTTTGTTTGCAGAAACCTTATAAAATGTGTAAAAATACAGATACATTATTGAAATACAATATTTACCAAAAAAGTTAAAGATAAGCGCCAATGAGAGTACTGTTGTAAAGAGAATTTTCATTTTTTTAAACTTAGAAAAAACGGATTACTCTGTAAATGAAGAATTCGGTGGTTACTATTTTGCTGCTTTCTGGCGCTAGACAATATATGATATGTGTATTTCTTATCACATGAATTACAAAACCCTGGATCTTGTCCTTGTGAGATATTCGGATTTTATTGAGCAATCTCTTCTGAATTTAAGGCGTTTAAGATAAAAACTAAAGAAATTTAAACTAATGAATTTGCCAATCTTTCCGTCTTGTTAATTCAGACGTTCCTTTTTTGTAAGATCAGTCGATTGACATACATTGAAATTACTGTAATTGTAATTACGTGTATTTATCAAAGGTGTGATGGGTTTTTAGTTATAGTGTTATCAAATTATTTATTTATTGGAAATCGTGTTCTGACAAAAACCAATGATGCGAATCATTTATTCCATAAAATATCATGAGTGTTCCTAAAGAGCTGAATTGCTTTTGTTTCTTATGTTTTATTGCCGTATATAATGAACAAACGTTAAACCGCTTCACCATTGTCAAGGTATCAGTTGTTAAATAACGTTTTTTTTAATTAACTTCAAAATTTTGTTTATTTTATTTGTTTCCTTTTTTTAAGGAACTTATTTAAGGAAAGTTAAATCTTTACCAATAACACTTCAGCATCATTCAACAGGGCTTTCATTTTTCTCTTATCTTTGAGCCAGCTGAAAAGTACGACGACGGATATAATAAGTCCACACAAAAAATTGTGTCATTGAAAATTTCTTAAACTCTCAATTTTTTTAAAAATATTGTTTAAACAATCTACATTTTTCCTAATTAGAAAAACGTGACAAGAAGGAATACTTGGAACGAAATTTATTGGTCATTACACAGCTGGTTTTGATTTGATTTAAAAAAACACTTGATGGGAAAATTAAAAACGATCGAGGCCTTGAGAACTATGATACATTTGATTTTAAGTAATATTACTGATTGCAAGATACTTGTAAGACTTTTATCTGACTTTGGAATACAAAAAATGTTATATTATACACTGGAGCCGCATTTATATCCGCTCTCACTTATATCCTCTGGAGCTAATATCCCTATCATAGTTTTTATTCATATTCGTTTGGCACACACCACCTCGCAGTACCACGTGAAAAACAAACCAATCAGCGTGCACCGCGGCCATTTTTCCTTCGCTGAGCAATATCTGTGGGATCTTCTCTCGAGAGTATATACGTGAATGTTTACGTTCTCGGACGGGGTAAATAAACGCAGTTCCAGTGTATCTTTAATTTTATAAGTAGACCCAGTAGCGTGTAGGATTACGACTCACTTGTTCAATCGCACCCGTTTTATTCGAAAATACCTTAGGATTGGTCGAGTAGGACCTACGGGAACTTCAAGAATTTCTTCTGGGGTCAATATGGTAACATTGGCGCTTGCCATGTTTATCTTCGCCCGTCTTTTAACGTCTAAAGTAAGGATATATATTCCCGCAAGGAAATAAGTTTTCTCCAATATGGCAAAGACGTCACCATCAGGCGTTGAGATAACAATTTGTTCTTGGGTTACTATAGGCCTAAATATATTATTATTCATTCTTAATTTTAATCCTTTGTTGGTAGGAAAAGTGTATCTTCGAAATTCGAATATGCGTTGCGGGTTATTTAGGGGATTAAGCCGAATAAATTCCATTTCTTCAAGTCTGTATCCATGTTTTTTTGAAGAAGGTAGCCTGGTAGGTGGTACGAATCTGGTAGAAGCATCGCCGTCCAGAACATCCGCGGGCCTATACCTCAGAGCAGGATGTGACCTGACAGGAGAAACATGTCTGCCAGGAGGAAGTTCGGCAGGAGGATGCCTGGCAGTAGGAGATCTGGACCTCGACCTCGGAGGAGGGGAAGGAGACCTAGCCGGAGAATGATTCAGGTCAATTGGTATTCTATTAGGTACAGATTCCAAACTTATTCCTGCAACAAAAAAGAGAGGATTACGTGCTTCTAAAAAACCTGGGCAAAAGGCGAATCGAATTTCCACAAATTCATCCAGATTTGAGAATGCGTCAAAAGGATAACGCAACTTAAAATCGTAAATATTATGAAAGGCCGACCCTAAATCTGCTGTGATTCCAGAAAACACCAACAACTGCAACATGAACGAAGCTACGGAAATCGACGAACACTGTTCTAATTTTGATTCGCGTTTATCGCAGATTCTAATTCTTCATAATATTACTGAATATCAAACAAATCTTAATTGTAAACCTTATTTGACATTTTCAATTCGAGACACTCGTTGATCACTCTCTTCCAAAAATGTACAGAATATTTTATTGAGAGACAAGATCTTATCAGAGAGAATACTAATCTGGATAGAATGTATGGTTTTTCAAAAGTTCACAAAATTATTTTCCTTCAAGACATTTAGGTAGCATCATTATTCTCCTACTTATATTATGTCAAAACATGATATATGATAGGTTACTTGATACTTGTTGACTATTACGTTTAGATTCATCCTTATTATATCCTTATTAATGAAAACTCCTGCAAAAAATAAGAATCCAACGACCAAACTTGGACAACACCGAACAATCAAACAAAAAAACTTCTGCCAATTGCAATCTGAAAAAATTTTTGTTTAAAGACAAAAATTTCAGACAAAAATAAAAAAGAGGAAAGCAAAATGAGAGGGCAACCAACCACACCCCTTTCCTTCTCTTTTTCTTGCTTTCTTCTTTTTTATTATTAATATTATCAAATCACAAAAAAGATAACATTGAAAATAAAAAGTAAAAAGATAAAATAACATTACCAACGTTTCGGCACTCATACAGCACCCTTATCAGGGCAAGGAAAATATAAACAGTAGCACAAGAGCACAGGTGTTCTTTCTTTGATACCTGAGAATCGAATGAGGGTCAGTAAGTTAATATTTTGTAAACATTCTAGAAATATCTATCATAAATCAATTCAAAATAGAAAAAGTAAAAGAAATACAAGATGCGCAGTTTCTGTTTTAATCGTTAGAAACGTTGTCTAAATGTTCTAAAAAACCTGCCTGCTGATTAAGTATATTCTGAATCACAACTTTTGTTACTTAATTTATTTGGCGTCTCGTGTGTAGGGTTTTAAAAAATTTACTTTTTGAAAAATTCAATAAAAATTAATAAAAAAATGAGTTTGTGAAAACTAATCACCGGCGCTTCCTGCCCCAAACCCCTCATCAGGCTACACATATAATTTAGAAGTTAGAAAAAGTTCATGTTCATGTGTAGACCGTATGTGTAATGTATAAATCAACAAAATAAAATTGGAAATCAGCTAATTCTGTTTTTGAAAAACCGGCAGAAGTTGCAATAAACTGTTTGATAGAAATTTTTTTTTCAAATAATGCACATTTTTTTAATAAGTCAATAAATCTACATCTCTTTTAACATCAATTCATGTTATGAATTGTAATAATGTACATTTATTGAAATAATATACAATTTGAGGGACAAACTCGAGCGCAAAGCACGAGATAGGTGATTAGAATGTGTTCGTTAAATCCGAAGGAGCTTTAACAAAAGAGAATTCACTATCACCAAATTACTGTTGTTGATGGTTTGGCCTTTAGTTTTAAAAAATCTGTGGGAATATACAAAGACCGAGCGCAGAGAGCAAGGGAAATACATTATCGAGCGCGAAGCGCGGTAATCAACCACTCAATCAGTCGCGCGCCCTAGGTAGGGTCAAATTTGCGAGCAGAGCGAGCCACGCCCATAGCGCGCTATAAGAATGCGCCCGTAAGGCAGGCTAATTTTTTTTAGTTTTGACAAAATTGGATATGATAAATAATTATCTAAGAAGCATCCCATTTTTTGAGAGAACGCCGTTTACGGGAAAAGTATGTGTAAGAGTGGAATTATTATAAAATATTATTAAATTTCGAAATTATAATTACAACGAAATGTAAAATATCATAATATTTAATTATTATCCATTATTCTTTTGTATTTTTACCCTTTAATTAATTTAGCTAAATAGATGTTAATGTTATCTACATTATTCAATTAAAAATTGATCTATTGACTGAAAACAAAAACAGATATTTATAAGAATGTTAAGAGTTTAAATCACTTTTATTAATAACAAATAATTTATTTATCAAATTTAAAAAAATTTGGAATTTTCAGAGTCACAGCCAAACTCTAAATTATTGACTAAAACTAAAAAGATTTCAAACATACTTGGATTATAATCATGTAATACAATTTTACATTATAATCATTAAAGAATATAATATCATAACATACATAAAAAAATAATTAGTTGAAAATGAGTTAACTAATTTTAGAATATTCAGCGTATTTCAGTGTCGTTCGTATTACAAAAAACAACTTTTTCAATAATAAATATTATAATTGAAAAAATTGTTATCTAAAATAAATTATGATTTTCTCATTCTTAATTCAGAGATTTGAACAATATTATTGAATTCAAAAATCTCAAAATTAAATAATTGCAAATTAAAATTAAAATTTACAATTTCAAAATTGTAGAAATGAAATATGCACAGATTAGAATATTCAAAAAATGGCCATTTAAAATTCATAGAAATGAAAATTGTATTCTTTCTAATTAAAAGCATTTAAAATTCAATGATTGAATATGCATCTTAATGAAGTTAATGTTGAAAAAATAATAATTTAATATTTTTAAATTTTAAAGAAATTTGATTATTCCAAAGATTTCAAATTTCAATTCTAGAACTTAAAATTGAATTATTCTAAAAATATTTGAAATGAACAGTTATTGTAACTAAGAAATAAAAAAATGATAAAATACATACTCCGGAAACTTGAACTTTAAACAAATTTGAAAATTGTCTAAAAATAAAAAACAAATTACTCGCATCTTTCTTTGATACTCATGCAACGGTTTGTTCTAAAATTTTAAAATTTTGTCAAAAATATATTTTCGTTGTTGTTAAAAATTCAACTGTATTGCTAAAATTTTACATTTTTGTGTAAAAAAATTCTACTTTGATCATAGAAAACTTCTTTCTCATTTAAAACTCAAATTTTTATGCTATAAAGTCAAACTGAAATCTTTTTTGGAAAAAAATTCAACTATTTTTTTTATAATTTTTGTAATAATTGTACATTTTTTTGAATCACTTATCGTTTTTTATTAAAATTTATTTCTTTTTTATAACTTACATTTTGACGTTGAAAAATGTAATCTTTTTCGGATAAAAACTCAATTTTTTTACATTTATATTTTTGATTTAGAAATTCATCTGTTTTAGTAGCAATTTCATCTTTCTTTGATATGAATCCTACTGCCTGCTGAAAATTCAATTATTTTACAGTGCATGGAAAAAAATAAAATTCAGCGTTTACTAAAAAAATTCTGAATTATAACAATGAAACAATTGCGAATTAATAAAATTATTCGATTTTCAAAAGACAAATAGTTTTAAAATCCTTTTAACTGAAAAGTGTGCAAATCAAACTGTTTATAATATTAAAGTCTAGATTTATTAAATTTGAAACTCACTGAAATTGAACTAATTTAATTTCTGAAAGAATAATTGACAATTTAAAAATTGTTCATTTCTTACTGATGACTTAAATGAAGTTTGCATTTGTTTAATTTTAAGATTTAAGTTTAAGAAGTTCACATTTTTTATTACTTCCCATTTGAAATTACTTCTTATTTTGAACTTTTTTTTAGAATTGTTCATTTTTAAACGTTCACTACTATTTTTTTATTTTAGAATTTAGTATAGCAATAAAGTCTCCATTGGTTACTTTTAGTTAGAAGGTTTAAAATTTTAAAAGGTTCTGTTTGCAAATTTTTAAAATTTTAAATTATCGAATTTTAAGCAAGTAAATAACTAGTTAAATTTTTGCCAGGGAGAGTTGCTATACGTATAATTAATTTCTTTGTGTTACTTTTGAAATTTAGTTAACAGGACTTTTCCACGATAATCAATACCTTCTGTGGTTTTTAACGATTTTTGAATTTTCACTAATTCAGCGGATGCAAAAGTCTTCATTGAAATTGAAAAATTCGTTGCGTCTCCATCCCTGCAATTCGCCATTTTAGAGAATAAGATTTCTATAAAGGTAATAATTTTCTGTCAGCTATATTCATTTAATTAAAAATAACTCAAGGAATTTAAAAAAATGAAAAAAGGAAATCTAGGAATGTATTTTTGATAGATATGAATTTTACATGTTGCTAAAGGTCGCCTGACAGGACATCAAAATAACTAAAAAAACTGATTACTCTTCTAATGAAGAATTCCGTGATTGATATTCTGCTACTTTTGAAAGTTAGTTAACTAGACTTTTTTACGACAATTAATACATTTCGTGGTTTTTTGAAATTTTTTAAAATTTTGTTAATTTAGCGGATGCAAAAGTTTTTATTCAAATTGAAAAATTCTTTGTATCTAATTCCAAGCAATCTTTTATTTTATAGAATGAGATTTCCATAAAGGAAATAATTTTCTGTCCGCTATATTTATTTAATTTAAAATGACAAATGGAATTGAAAAAATAAATTAAGGAAATCTAGGAATGTATTTGTGATAGATGTGAATTTTACATGTTGCTAAAGGTCGCCTGACAGGACATCAAAATAACTCATAAAAAACTGATTACTCTGATAATGAAGAATTTAGTGATTAATTATCTGCTACTTTTAAAAGTTAGTAAACTTTAAAAAATTTTAAAATATGAATTTTAGATGCTGCTAAGGGTCGCCTGGCAGGACATCAAAATAAAATAAAATCCAAATTTTAAAACTCGGGAGATTTTTAGCCGAATTATGAAATTACGTTCAAGATAATTTTCAAGAAGTTTCAAAACATTTGAAAATATTTGCAAAATATTTGACAAGTCACTGACATCATTCCTCATAAGATAATCAAATAATAAATAAAGCTAAAAACAAACGTTGAATCACAGATAAGACTTCGGATACATTTTCAAATAACATTCCCTGATAACATATGTAAAATTTAAAACTATAGAGTAATTAATACAATTTCTAACATATTATTGATATTTGAATTAAAATTTTTAATAACTTTTATGTAAATTTTCCTTAAATTCGCAATAGGTTTGGATTATCTAGGATAATTTTCTTTTGCACAAACCTTATAAAATGTGTAAAAATACAGATATATTATTGTAATACGATATTAGCCAAAAAATGTATAGATAAGCGCTAATGATGGTACTATTGAAAAGAGAATCTTAATTTTTTCAAACGGAGAAAAAACTGATTACTCTGCTAATGAAATATTCAGTGATTAATATTCTGCTACTTCTAAAAGTTTTTTTTATTTATTTAACTAAAAATAACTTATGGAATTAAAAAAATCACTCTGCTAATAAAGAATTCAGTGATCAATAGTCTGCTACTTTTAAAAGCTAGTTAACTTTAAATATTTTTTAAATATGAATTTTAGATGCTGCTAAAGGTCGCCCGACAAGACATCAAAATAAAATAAAATTCCAATTTTAAAACTTGTGAGAATTTTAGCCCGCATTATGAAATTACTCCCAAGATAACATTCAAAAAGTTTTAAAACATTTGAAAAGATTTACATGATATTTGACAAGAAACTGACATCATTTTTTATAAGATAATCAAATGAAAAATACAGCTACGGAAAAATGTTAAATCACAGATAAGACTTCAGATGAATTTTATTATTTTCTTTAAATTCGCAATAGGTTCGGATTATGGAGAATAAATTCTTATTTGCAGAAACCTTATAAAATGTGGAAAAAATAGGTATATTACTGTAACCTGATATTTACCGAAGAAGTTAAAGATAAGCGCCACTGATAGTACTACTGTAAAGAGAATCTTCATTTTTTTAAACTGAGAAAAAACTGATAGCACTGCTAATGAAGAATTAGGTGATTACTATTGTGCTGCTTTTTTGCGCTACACAATCTATGATATCTATTTCTTATCATGAATAACAAAACCTTGGAGCTTGTTCTTGCTTACTAAAGAAATATAAACTAATGAATTTGTCAATCTTTTTGACAGATAAGTAAAAGGTTTAAAAGAATATTAGATAAGACTTTATATTTCGGCTTTATTTTTCAAAAATACTATAAAAAATATAAAATAAAAATTTCGAGCTAAACCACACGAGATGCGATCACCTTTTTCCATATGCCGCCAAAAGAGCCATGATTTAGATACTCATCGACATTTTGAACTTCTTTGTAATAACTCACCGACTTACTAATGAAATACTCTGACGTTGGTATCTTTTTTGCAGCAGCCACTTGAGTCATTTGGGGTCCTTTGGGATGCACAATAAAAAAAACGGCTTCGAAGTATCTTTAGGAATAGATTCTAACATTTTTGTGGTAAATTTTTTTTTAAAGTACGCTCTTTGGTTTTCTTACATTTTTTGATTTAGACATTGAAATTTTCGAACAAGGATCGATGGATTTTGAAGGTTCATATATTTTTCACTGTGTTATGTTATGTTAGCGATTTACACAAAAAATTGGCAGTACAAAACAAAAGTTATTTGACGTCGAATAAGGTTTTCCATTTTTGAACAGCTCCAGGTTGTATTTATATCTTTTTTGAAAAATCTGTTATTTTGCGCAACAATCATAATTTAAATGTATCTTGTATTTGATACAGCTGTACCCTAATTACTGTGGTAGGCGACAAACGCAGGGAACCTTTAATTTCTGGCTTATCAACGTTCTTTCAGTTCTGAAAGTAGCTGTTAATACGGCAGGAGTACTGGACAGCGACTGCGCATGTGGAGATTGGTGCGCAGTAGATTAAAAGTTTTCCGCGTATGCATCTTTACAGTCGCACCTGTACGATTATAAAAAAACGTCAACCTAACCGTTGGGCTTTTGGAAGTTAGCCCAATGCAGTGTGACTGACTATTTTTGACTAGCATGAGTAAATTATTGTTTGTCGTGGTAATGACGATTTTTGGACACTAGTTTTTTCAAAAAGTAATAATTTTCTTTA
The DNA here is from genome assembly GCA_010014905.2 of Druon quercuslanigerum. NCBI lineage: Eukaryota > Metazoa > Arthropoda > Insecta > Hymenoptera > Cynipidae > Druon > Druon quercuslanigerum. Next base: position 1,563 of record JAAAKG020108191.1, on the reverse strand, counting down.
TTAAGCGCTCTCACTTGATGTCATCAAGCCCCTTAAGGCGTACAAAAGTTGTTGGGGCAAAGCAGTGCGATATTTTATGAGATGTTTAAAGAATAAGATTAACACATTGTTTTGCTATAAAAATTTGTTCTCATAAAGAGCTTTGGACTTAGGCGCAATGTCGTAAAGAAGAAAATTATTTCTTTTAGCTGTTCATACGGCAGGAGTACTGAAAAACGACTGCGCATGTGCAGCTTGGTGCGCAGTAGATTAAGAGTTTTCCGCGTATGCACCTTTACAGTCGCCCCTATACGATTATGGAGCACGTCAACCTAACCGTTGGGCTTTTGGAAGTTAGCCCAATGCAGCGTGACTGACTATTTTTGACTAGCATAAGTAAATTTTTGTTTTTCATTATAATGAAGATTGTTGGACACTAGTGTTTTCAAAAAGTAATAAAAAGTAATATAAAGTATATATAAAGTATATAAGTATATAAGTATATAATATAAGTATATAAGTATATATAAAGTAATATAATATAAAAGTATAAAGTAATAAAGTAATAAAAGTAACAAGCGATCTCGCTTGATGTCATTATGCCCGTTCAGGCGTACAAAAAATGTTGAAGGAAAACAGTGCGACATTTTATGAGATGTTTAAATAATAAGATTAAAACATTGTTTTGCTATAAAAATTTGTTCTCATGAAGGGCTTTGAACTTAGGCGCAAGGTCGTAAAGAAGAAAATTATTTCTTTTAGAAAATGATAATATATGAGAAACTGAGATTGCAATGACAAGCGAAGAGTTTGCTTTCACTTTCCTTAAATATATCTCATCGTAAAGATACTATCAGTAATTGATGAAAATGAAATATCAAAAATTCCATGCATTAATTCCTGACAATTGATGATCTGTAAATATTGATAGAAATATAAATGCCTAAAATCCCTAGGCAAACCCTTATACAATCATACAATGAAATAAATTTGTCAACGCGAGCAGGGACTACCCGCCATTACTCAGCAGAGACCTATAGCCATCCCAAGATGTCCACTAAAAACACCCGCGTTCTTAAGAGGGGGGAGGAGGGTTAGAAAATGTTTTTTATACCTACTTGGCAGCAGCGTGAAGCGACCGCGCCTTTTGTTCGGTTTGCATACCGCAAACAGGGGCAAAAATACACGTTGGATATCATGAATGAAAGCAAATTTTGTACAGTAATTGCAAGTACATTTTGACAACGAAATCGTCAAAAGAGATATTGCGTAATAACAGTTTCAGAGCAGTTAGTGGAAGCTTCTAATGTGTCCCCAAGTGTTTACATTTTTCTTGCACCTTCTACCTATTCCTTAACACACCTCCCACACACATACTTGGTGGTGGGAGGGGTCCTACAGTTTAAGGTGGGTTCCGAACCACCAAAAGCAACAGCCTAAAGTACTTAGAGAACCTTTTTCTGTAAGTGCATTCCCAGAGTGCGAGGCGGGAATCGAAGACGCAAGCCGACAGTGGGTCCAAAGCCTGCGCTATAGCCCCCATGACGATCGTCCCACTTAAAAAAAAAGAAAAAAAAAATATAT
>JAAAKG020108180.1:0-15581 GCA_010014905.2 Druon quercuslanigerum | reverse complement strand
TATATAGTAAAATCTGGATTTAGTGTGTACACGACTTGACGCCTCGTGGTCGGGATTTGTGAGAGGTTGCGGAGGGATGTGCAGTGCTTCCTCAAGCGACACACAAGCGAATGACAAAACAGGAGGTTTTTTACTTGAGTTGGCAAGAAATATGCCTAACTAAATAGTCAGGAGGGAGAAAGGGAGAACGAGTTTAGGGATTATAACGGGGAGTCCAGCGTGTAAATATAAGGAGAGATGTTTGGAAAAGCGGATTTTTAGGAAAGAGACGAAATAGTTCAGAGACTCTGGATCTAATGTCATCATTTTAATTTTGAAAAGCGAACATTGTAGTTTAGTGTGGAACCTACAGAATGTCTGGAGCAAAAAAATAAAACACAATACCCTGCGCGACGCGGCGCTGCGTGCAATGGGGGGAGATGCGTTCTTTTTTATCAAAAAGTCTGGATTTTTGTTGCTTTTTTTCATAATTATTAAAATTTAGGGCCAGGCCCACCTTTCTTAGTGCTTCTTATTTATTATCCCAAATTTCCAACTCGATGTGGCGCATTATGTGAAAATAAGTAAGGAAATAAAAAGTGTCGGTAACGTGAAACCTGGTCACGTGACCCACTCATCACATGGCCTTAATGTAAGATAGACATATATTTTTTTTTAAACTTTTACACGGGTCAACCCGATTTTACATCATAGCCATGCACTCAGTCAAGTAACTGATGAGATGAGGATGTTATGAGTTAATTTCATACGATGCTTGAAACCACCTGCGATGATGTTGTAGGAACACAATTACGAGTATAGTATAGTTTGGAGCTTATCCCTTACCGCTGCTATACTTAAACAGCGGCCACGAACGTTAGAAGTGACAACAGTCACGTCTGGATGCTTTCCTAGAGCTACCATCTGCCACTCCGCAGATTTTTAGTCGCTTACTCCCTGATGGTAGGCATTGCCTCGAGACAATATAAAGTTTACGTAAGCAGACATTAAAGCGTATACAATTTTTAAATAAAAAATATAACTTTTTAAATACTTTTATGAATGAAAAATTGAACGACAACAAAGTTTTTACTTTGGTCACTTTAGAATTGAAAGCACCTTAACTTTTTTGTAATTAAAAAATTTTGATCAAAAAAAGTGCGTTTCCTGGCCTTGTGCGCTGCGTCGCGTCGCACAGTCGATTAAAGTGAAAAAGACCGTGACAAAATTATAGAACCTTTGATAGGAATTACCTAAAAGAAGTAATGTTTTGGGAATTTATAGATGAATAAGTGCATAATAGAGGAAGAAAATGGAAAAGCTTCAAGCAAATATTTTTTATTTTGACAATCTAGGTTAAATTTAACATGGGAAAACCGAACCGATGTGACTGAAAATTAATTCCCGGGAATTTTTCGGGTTGTTTGATTTCGAATCCCAAGTAAAAATGTCAGAATTCAAGATGAAGGATTTAATATGGCGAAACAACATTGTAAGAATATAACCGATTGGATTTGGGGTTCGCAGGAAACCGTTATGCAGTCGGTAAAATAGCTGTCCGTTCGTTACCACGCCTAGTGCAAAAACTATTAGGTCTGCCGACTTAAATTTTTGCATGGAAATGTGCTTAGCGTGTCTAATGCAATGATATTTACTGACAAACCTGATTTAAATGCTCACCATAGCGTTACTATGCAAATACATACATTTAGCCCTTTTTACATAAAATGACCCTTGTAGCAGTCTTAACACAAAAGCAGTTAAGTCTACCGACTTAATTTTGTGCATTGGGATGAGTTTATCATGGCTAATTCGAGGAAAAAAAATGAGAACTCTGAGTTAATTGCTCACCATAGCGTTGCTATGCAAAAACATCAAAATTTAGACTCTTTTACTCAAAATGTCACTGCTGGCACGCCTAGCGCATAAAGTAGTGGGATCAAAGACTTTATTTTTTACATGAAGATGTGCTTCGAGTGTAATGCGAGAAAAAATACTATAAATCCTGTGAAAGATACTCACCATAGCGTTGCTATGCAAAAACATGACAATTTAGACATTTGATAAAAAAATTCTCAAAATTGACTCAAAATTGCCTCAAAACCAGCATACAGGATCGGAAATTTTCTGAAAAAACGAAAAGAAAATTTTATTTAAACTGTTACCGTCAACGTTTAAAAAATTACTCGCAGATTTAAATCAAAGCCAAAATCCGGAATCGAACATTTTAAACGTACCCGTTCCTACTAAAACGCTTAAACGAGGGCGATTGCTACCTGCTTCACAAACTGATTTTAAATATAACTTTTCGGGGAATTTTCTTATCATCGATTTCAACTTTGAAGTCCGAATTTAAAATTTTAACATGGCGGATTCAATATGGCAAACAACATTAGCTTTCAATAGTTTAAAAGATTTAGGTTTTCACTGATGGAGACGCTTCAATCACGAGTTTTTTTTATTATAACTGACGTAATTTTTTTTTAATACTGATATCAGGATGTGCAGCTATGTATGAATTTCTTATTAATAATTATTAATGTTTTGTATGCAAAAGCGTTAGTGACACCTGTATTACACTGCTTTGAAAATTCTTCCCCGGACATATTTATATGCAATTTAATATTAAAGTATTCTAATTTTTACTGAGTCTTCATTTACATTTTGATTTCAACTAAACTTTTTAATAAATAAAGAAATTAATCCAGGGTGTCACTCACTGACCGCATGTTACTTACGGGGGTCTTCACCTTACTCGGGGGGTTTTTTAGGTCATTGATTTAAAATATTGAGTATAAGTTTGAAAACTCATAATGGCGGATCTAATACGAAAGAAAGTGATCGGTATAATCTAAAAATGTTTATATCAAATAAAGTCTTGATTTCAGAATTCTCATGCCTTTGATGCGAATTTTTTTGACTGATGATTTATTGAAACACAATGCCATCATGAGCTCTGAATGAAGCAAATCGTATTCTTCCAAATTTAAAGCTACGGTATCACAAAATCGAAAAGAAGATTTATTCAACATTTCTTTAAAAGGGGCAAATAAAAAAAAGTATTCAGACAACTGTATGTCTGTTAATATACGCGTATTGCCGTGAAAAAACAAAAAAAATAACTACCCATAATAAATTTTAACCTTGGTTGTTTAATCGAATTGTCACTCATATGTATCAGCCTCATGGTCGATAATTTGTAATTAATGGTCGAAATCCTTTGGATTAGGGTCAAGTTTAGTGTAGGTTTTCAAAGTCACAACGTACATTTTCATATAAAACCGACCATATTGATCTACCGTGACTCCAACATTTAAAACTTTTGCATTTGAACTAAGATTTGAAATCACCGATCTGAAAAGCCCCCGAGTAGCACTTTTAATCAAATTTGTTTTATCTTTACATGCTTAGTCCGAAATATTGGTTCCGCCGCATTCTTATAATGTGTTTCCGCCACGTTGGATCCTCCATCTTAAGTTTTGACATTCTAACTTTGGATTCAAAATCGGCAACCCCAAAAACACCCATTCAATAATTTTCAGACATATCGGATAAGTTGTCCATTTTTGGACCCCGATATTGAATCCGGTATTTTGAAATTTGACATTTTGACTTCGAATTATAATTCAGCGACCCTAAAAATCCTTAAATAGGACGAATAGCCCAATTAATATAATATCTCAGCACCCATGGTATTCCATGATACAAATTTTTGGCAAAAAATGTCCAATGTAACCTTCAACGTCTAAAATATATATTTTTTTTAAACTTCGCCATATTTTCCTTCTATTATGTAGTTATTCGTCTGTAAAACCACCCAAACAATTTATTCTTTTATGTCATTGCAATCAAATGTTCAACGTTTTATAGTCATGTAATTTGTCACTTTATCCCAATGTGTGTCGCGCAGGACATTGCGCTTGATTTAGGCTCGACAAATCCTGGAGGCTTGACGCTAAGACTTGTAGAACTACTATCGGCGAGAAAAAACCAGTCCTCTGGCTTTGACGTTGGAAAAGTGAATGAAGAAAAAATGGTAGCTTAATGAAAGAGGGATCATTTTAAAGGTCCAAATTACAGCTTTTAAAGACAGTGAACTTGAAAAGTGAAGTTGAAAAATTTTCAAAATATAAATAATTGTTCGTTTTTTGTAAATAAATATGCAACTAAACTATCTTTGGTTCTAATCGATTTAAATTAGAGGTAGTTAGTTGAACAATCTGTGATAATTTACTACTTGAAAGAAGTATGTGCTTCTTGTTGTCTTCGTGAAAATTGCGATACTTGAAGTCAGTTTTTTATATCGGAAAGCAAGTGTCAAACCAGCGCGGGGCCGTTTTATCAGTGTATCATCCTCGGTTTTCCTCAGCACGACCTACCCAACTTTTGCATCCGAGCCTCACTTTGACCTTCGAATGTATGCCCTGAATTGAGGAAAACCGAGGATGATCGCCTAAAAAAACGGTCTCTCGCTGGTTTCTGGCACTTGCTTTCCCATACAAAAAACTGACTTCAAATAACGCAATTTTCACGAAGACAACTAGAATCAAATGCTTCTTTCAAATTGTAACTTATTACAGATAGTTGAACTAATTACGACTAATTTAAATCACTTTATTATCTTGATTAGAACTGAAGATAGTTTAGTTACATATTTATTTACAAAAAACGAACAATTATTTATGTTTTGCAAATTTTTCAATGGCAGTCTGTTCAGAAATGCTTAAAGTACCACCATGAATTTTTTCAGATGTTTCCTATTACTTTTTCAATAAAAAATGATGCTCCAAAGTTCACTGTCTTCAAAAGATGTTAAATTTCCTTGCTTTTTATCAGATTTTCAGATTTGTAAGCTACAAACGATTTTTTGGAATATTACTTTTCAGCTCATTAACATACAATATTTGCACCTTTAAAATTATCCCTCTTTCATTAATTTAACCATTTTTCTTCCCTTACTTTTTTAACGTCAAAACTAGAGGACTCGAATTTTCTCGCCGAAGTCAAATTTACATCTCCTTCGAGTAAAAGAAAAAATGAAAAAGATCGAAGGTTGTTTTTTTCAGGAGCTGTGCCCGTGTTACGCTGGGTTACATAATTTGATTATCCTTGTAACTATGCGACTTTTCCCATCCACTGAAAATAAAAAAGAGGTACACGGAAGTTGCGATAGAACGTATGAATGCTCCTGGACGATCAAGAGTAAACTATCGTGGGAATTTATACATACGTATTTAAGACCACACATATAAAATCTTACCCTTGGCAAATGCTAAACCACAGACTTCACATTTGAACGGTTTATCTCCAGAATGAAGTCTCTTGTGGGACCAAAGCGATGAATATCTCGAAAACGTGCCATCACAAACATTGCAATGAAACGGCTTCTCTGGTTGGTTCTGACTGTTTTGCTTCCCACCTGAAACGAAAATGTTGATCAAATAATATAGTTTTTAAAGTGTTAGTCTTACAGAGAAAAGCTACACACACACACACACACACACCGGGTGTTTCGCTTGAATAATTTTCAGGGATCGCATCCTACGAGAAAATAGTTCTGACAAAAGTTGTAGGGTTTGATTCAAGGAATCTAGTGGTGACCTTTATTTTGAATCCAAGATCAGTTTTGAAGGTCATTTCAAGGTCAACATATTTAAAAAAAAATAGAAACCCCATTTTTTATTCTGGAAATGGAAAGAGCGGAAAATTTCACATTCAAATATGTATTTTGGCCTTGGGTCAAAATGACCTCTACGGGTCATTTGCAGGTCATTTCAGTGTAGGTTTCCATTAAAATAATATTTTGACCTTAACATGACCTTCAAGAATGACCTTAAATAAAAAGTCAAAATCAAGGTCACTCCACAGAAAAAAATGTCAAGAGATTCTAATATCAATTTCACGAATCCGCAAAGTTTTCTAAATAAAACGGTGCTTCTCTAATTTTCGTAAAAAAATTTCGTCCAGATCTATTAAATAAAATACAAGTAAAAATGCTGTCCCAAGACCCATTGATCCGACACCTTAACTTTCACATGACCCCAGGGCTAAAAATGTGTTCAAACAATTGAAAAAAATCTGGTGTATTTTACAACATGTTTCGAATGCAGTAGAGACCTTGAAATTTAAAAATATTTAGAAATGACGGTTTCGCAAGCATTTTTGTTAAATGTTTTTATTTAGGAATTGAATGGAGCTATCGCATGTTTAGCTTTAACTAGGAATCAGTATATTGATTCCTATTTTGTGCATAAAACTGAATGAAAATTATCTTTCCGCGATAAAAGTTACTCCAAATAATCTTCAGTTTAATGAGGCAAAGCGCGTGTCAAAGTAGTAGAAAAAAGGCTTCGTCATATTTCCCAGCGTCAGACAGACTCTAAACTTTGAGTTGGACTGCGCCCTTCTCTGATAATATAAAATTTTATTATTATGATACAGTACCAAAGTTGGACACGAATTATCTTGTATTTTGTTTATTTAATGTAGTACAATCATTAGTGTATTATATTATAATTTTGTAATTATAAGCTGTTCATTCGCTACTGAAATGCTTGAAATATTTTTTATATGAGCAATTCCATGCTAATATATCTAAAGAATGTAAGCTATTGTTAGAAATTTTGATGAAAATTGCAGTATTTTTTTTCTTAGTTGTTGAAATAGAAACTCTAAAATGCCTTCTGAAAAATTAAAAAAACTTAAGATTATTTTTTAAATTGAACATTTATTTCCTTTTAATTTAACTCTGATAACTTTGATGATTTTGATTCTATAAAGGTGTGTTTTTTTCAATTTTTTGGAATAATATGCGGGATATTAAAAATTACTTAATCTTATGATAGAAGCTATTTTCACTTTAAAAATGATTAACATAAAGATTGGAACAATACTTTTATACTAAAGTGTTACAGTCAAATACTTAATCTGACGGGACTGTCAATGAACCCAATTAATGATAAATACTATCGTAATGTATGATTAAATAAATCTGTTGCCAAAAATGTTGCAGCATATGTAGCGGAGTACAAACATTTTTCCATATAGCCGGAAAAATTTCCATTTAGCCGAAAAGAAAGTGCTGACCTTTTTGGAAACTAAAAACAGACGAGTTTCATCCCTATTCTCTTGTGTTACGGTTTTTAAAATAGTTCTTCTTTTTCTCTTTATTTTCAAGAAAAGTATACTGATATTGATCTCTTTTGGTTAAAAATTGAACTATTTGATTAAAAAATTGATACTTTTATTTAAAAACTCAACCACCTTGTTAATTTCTTTTTTGGTCGAAAATGAACTGTTTTAGATAAAATCAATATGTACTTTGGATTAAAATTAATCTTTTCCCGTGTAAAGTTTAAATGTCTTCCAAAAACTCGTCTTTCTGGCTTAAAAATGTAACTATTTTTGTGAAAATGTAACTGCTTTTCGTTGAAGTTTATTTTCTTTCCTTGAAAATTATTTATTTTGTGAAAATTCAACTACTTTTTAAAAGTCCTATTTTAGGTAAAATTTTTGACTGTTTTGTTAAACGTATGTCTTTTTTGAAAGCGAATTCGTTCTTTTGAATCACAAAGTTTATTTTTCTTGATTGAAAATTCTTCTGTCTTGGTTGAAAATGAACTAGTTTCTTAAAAATGCAACTCTCTTCTGAAAGAAACGCCTTTTAGCTTAAAAGTTCCATTATTTGGTAACAAATTTTATTATTTTTTAAATTCATCTTTTTAGTTGATGATTCAAGTGTTTTGTTAAAAATTCTATGTTTTTTTGAAGAATTTAACTGCTTTTTATATTAATAGAAGTCATCTTTTTTGTTGAAAATTCAACGACTTGGTTAAAAATGCAAATCTGGTTTTCGTGCAGCAATAATTAAAAATATCGGGTGATTTTTTTACTTCAAACTTTCAAATATCTCGAAAAATAGGCAGTCTACGAAAAAATGTTATGATTCAAAATTTAATCACTCTGAGGTGTACATACACTGATGATAAAATTGGTTCCCCAACACCGCCCCCTGAAGGTGGGGGTGGGGGCAAGTTCGAAATCTTAAATTGGAACCCCTTTTTTTATTGCATATTCGGATTCTTTGGATAAAAATGCGTATGATTTGTCAAAAAAAAAAATTCTCGTTTCGCGCAAGATGGCGCTGTAATCGACGAAATTCAATTTTTCTGAAAGAATTCTCAGAATGCACACTTACGATTTCGCAATACTCGAAATTAGTCTTAAAACAAAGTACTACTTTTAGCGTAACTCAGGAACAACGACCCTCGATTAACGTGAGTCCCCTCGCCTCTCACGTTTCGAGGTACTCATGGAATCATCTTTTAATTAAAGTAAGTGCTCAAAATGATGACCTTCGGTTTTAATGCACTTATTAATCCGTTATTCAAATGAATGTACACAACGGAGAAGTGTATCTTCTTGAATTTCAGTACATGCACTTGTTATTCGGGCAATCATATTCTCACGTGTTGTTGGTTTTTCTTTGTACAGTTCGTCTCTCAGATAGCCCCACAAAAAGAAATCTGGTGAAGTAAGATCTGGCTATCTTCCAGGCCAATCTATCGGACCACCTCTACCAATCCAGCTTCCAATGAAATCACGATCAAGAACTTCAGGTGCTAACGCTGAATAGTGTGCCGGACACCATCACGTTGAAACCACATGTTCTGCCGTATTACTAAGCTCAAGTCTTCAAGCAATATTGGCAGTTAATTTTCCAAAATGTCTTGATATTTTGGACCATTTAAGCTGCCTTCGATAATCTGGGGACCAATCAGTTTGTTGCCAATTATTCCAAACCCTACGTTGACAGTCTATGGACGCTGGTGTTTGACTTCACGAAGCCACTGCGGATTTTCAATACTCCAGGAATGCATGCTGTGTCGAGTAACTATTCCATGGTTCGTAAAAGACGTCTCGTCAGAGAATAATACATAGCGAAAAAAGTTGGGATTCTGTTGTACTTGTTCACGTGCCCACTGAGAAATATACGCCATAAAGTTCTTGATGTAAAAAGACATGATACGAATGAAAATTATTACGTTTCCAAATTTTCCAAACACTGCTCTGAGACATTCCGGAATCACGAGCAATTTCTCGTACACTAACGTGAGGATTATGGCCACTGCAACTAATACAGAAATTTCATTTTTTTCTCCAGTGACTGTTGTTCTACGGGTCTTCACTTCCATCGGTAGTAAATTTTGTAATAGTACGATAAAATGAACCACGTGACACAATTCTATTTGGAAAATGCTAAGCGTATAGATTGACAGCATTATCAAGATTTTTTCCAGCTTCTCCATACTCCAGAACCATTTAAATTTTTTCTCGTACGGTTAGATACTCCATTGTAAAATAGTATTCGGAATAATTTTTGATCAAACTAAAATGAGTTTTGTCTTAAATGCATTTGTTCTAATTTACTGTATTTAAGAAAAGAAAAAAGTAAACACTTTCGTAATGTTTCGACAGCCGCCGCTGACCTCAAACTACAATAATGCCAGAGCTAAAATTTAGGAATATTCAGGAAACACTGTTAATGTAAACTTATTACTTATAACTACTTGAATTTCGTCGATTACAGCGCCATCTATCGCGAAACGAGAAAAATGTTTCAGACAATTATACGCATTTTTATCCAAAGAATCCGAATATGCAATAAAAAATAGGGGTTCCCATTTGAGATTTCGAACATGCCCCACTTGTGTGGGCGAACCGATTTTAACATCAGTGTATTTACTCCTCAGAGTGATTCGATTTTGATTCATTACATTTTTTCATAGAGTGCCTATTTTTCGAGATATTTGAAAGTTTCAATTTAAAAAAAATAAAGTGAGAAAATTACCCATTCCGTGATTGTGAGTTTTTCTCTGTAAGATAATTATTTTTAAAAACTTTCTATTGATAAAAATGTACGCGTATATACTTAAGAAACATAAATAATTAATTTAATATACAAGTTATATTTTATAAACAATTTATTAAAACAAATACTTCAGTATAGCGCGCAAATGTTTAAAATAATAATTTTTTTACCCAATGTGCCTTATCATAATTAGTACTCAATTTCTAACTACACGTAAATTATCATCAAACGTCAACAATTTCTACTACGTCTTTAAAAAAAAAACTAATCCTTTTGTTTGAAATGTCACTCTTCGGTTGAAAATATATTTATTTTAGTTGAGAATTCGGAATTATGAAGAATTCAGAATTTTGTTGAAAATTATGCTTTTTTTATTCAATTCAGCTTTTTTTATTTAAATTCAGAATCTCTTTTGGTAGAATTTATCCACTATTGCATTTTTCGCTGAAAATTCGTCTTCCTAGATTTAAAATTAAACTGCGTTCATAAAAAACCTTGTTTTTGTTAAAAATAAATTTTCTCAGCTGAAAATTTTACTATTTGGTTCAATGCTCAACTTTTTCTTGAAAATAAACTTTTTTGTTACAAATTCATATTTTCAAATTGAAAATTTTAATTTTTGTAGGAAATTCGTCTTTTTGATTGATTGAACGATTGATCGATCGAGAGGCTTTTTCATTATGACAACCGATTTCCAAAATCAAAAGTTTCAAAATTGACAAACAAAGGATACTATGGTTCATAAACAAAAAATTACGTGCATATTTTGTAAGCAACTTAAAACGTGACGAGGTTATGGATGGAATGTAGACCTAATGTTGTTGTAAAAAGAAACTATACGTAAGGGAATCAACTCGTTCTTGTCCAACTAAACATTTGTCATATATAGTAGTTAAATTACCCTCATATACCATCCCCATAGTTTAGTCTAGACGACGTAATTGACGGGAAGGGTACAACTTTGCACGAGCCCATCTGTGCACGTCTACATTTCGACGTACACAGTTGGAAGTCTCCCGTTTTTGCACGTGAATCTTTAGTCATTTTATATTTTTTTTGTTTTAATTAGTCATTTAGACATTTAGTCGACATTTAGACGTGCTCAGTTGGGATTGTGCACAGATGGCCCGTTGCACAGTTGTGCCTGTAGCCAACAACGTGTACAGTCGTGCCTATGGCAACCGATGTGCATTGATGGACTTGTGCAAAGTTGTCCGTCACCTGCAATTGACAGGACCTGCTAATTAGTTTGAATAAGTAGGTACGCACTTGGTGATGTTTATTCACATTTAGTTTGTGTAACTCTGATCTGAAAACTACCAATTGAATAAGTACATGAAAGGCGACCTACGATGCAACACCGACAAATCACTATCCATCTCTCAAGCTTCAGTTCTAGATATTATCGATGAGGGGGCCCTGAAATACAAAGCATCTATGGAACAGAGAGTTCTGCATGATCCCTGAGCATGGTGTCAAACAGTCCTCGAGGGTCGGTGTAACTCTTCTCGAAAGAATGAAAAGCGACATACGATGCAACACCGATGGAAAAGTATACTTTCGTCGACCTTTAGACATGGATATTATTGTTCAGGGGGTCCCAAAATACAAAATATCCAAGGGACAGTGAGTTCGGCATGATCCCTGAGCGTAATCCGAAACAGTCCTAGAGTGTCCGAGGAACTCCTTGAGTATGCATGAAACGTTAACTTTGGTATAACACCCACGAAAAAGTATCCCTTTCTCGACATTTAGGCATGGATATGATGGTTTGGGGGGGGGGGGGGTCCCCAGCTGCACAGTGTAAAAGGAACAGAGAATTCGGGGTGATCCCTAAAGGTAGTGCCAAACCCGCCTTCGAAGGTCCGTGAAACCCCTTTCGCGTGCATGAAAAGTGACATTTGGTCCCTCCTATCTCGAAGCCTGGCGTTTTTTGGATATTATAGGCTACACTATACTACATTTTCAGCCAATTTGACCAGGACCATATCTTCCATAGATGCGTGCGGGGTCGTTTGTTTCCAAAAATAATTCTTCAAAACTGCATCTTATTAATATCTATTGTTATTTATTTCGTGGTACCATGAGGGAAAATATTTTATTTATATATTACAAAAATTTATGAAGTTCAGCAACAGCTCAGAAAATAAGCCTGTAGACACCCGTAGATACTTTTCATCCGGGTACCATAAATCTCTGAACGCCTTTATTATATTTATAGCTCACTACTGTTGAGGTGCATCTGTAGGTATAAATTCTTCAAAATTGGCCTACTGTTAATGTTAGGCTATTCAAGGCGCCTTCCATTGTGCACTACTTATTTATTACTTCTTTTCTTCCTGCATATACTGCCTTCCTAATGGATGAATTTTGACAAAAGATCTATTTTCTTTCTTATTTTGCATCTGGAGGAAGGTTTCGAGTCAACTCCTGATTTAGCAAAAATAAAGAAAATAATAAAAATAAAATCCAATGTGGGAAAAGATGCAGGTCAGACATTTAACGTCAATAAAGTTATTTACAGAACTTCAAAATGCTTAAAAGTTTCTCAGAGTTCAATTAGGCGAATAAAAAAAGAGTGGAAAGAAGGGATTCTTCGAAACTACATCAGAAAATTGGAAGACATCGCATTGAGTGCAACAAATTTTCCAAGGTGTAATCAGTAAAAATTTCACGGTTTTTACTCGCAAAACCAATTTTCGACGATTGATTCTTATGCTCAATTAAAAGAAGATATTTCTGACTTGACGGAATTTAGTCACATTATATTAAGAACCTGGATGACCAATTTGAATTTCTCTTACACTGAACTTAAAAAGAAGCACGTGTGGGTGGAAAGTTACAGGATACATGTACAACGAGCGGATTTTCTTAGAAAATTTTAATATTACAGGGAAAATTATTGCGTAATACAGTGTCTTGCCGTGACTTGTAATGAAATCCCCGCATTTTCCCGCTTTTTGCCGACAATTTTTTGCGAAATTACACATTAATTACATATTTTCAACCAATAAAATAAATCGTATTTCCTTGCTCTTTTGCAATTCATCCATTTGATCTTCTGTGGCTGCAGCATTTTTCATCAATTTCCTTCATTTCTTCGGCGATTCTCTTTATTTCGTTCTCTTTTTTTTATTCTTTCTTGATCCTTATTTTTCTAATTTTGACAAAATTCTTTATATCTACTCTGAGCCATACGAACATCTAGCATCATCTTACTAGTAATAAATATTTTCCTAATTCCTCCTCCTGCATTCGTGATTGCGTCATGTATAATACACAAAGATATCAGAGTATTTTCAGTTTGATTTTCTACAATTGCATCTTTATTAATCGAAAATCCACGTTCCAAAGCAGCATTCCCATGTAACATTTTAAAAATTATTTCCAAAAAAGATTACAAACTGGGGTATGTTGTATTAGAATTTTCTACCACTTCCATCCAAAAAATGAGGCATCGGATGCAAAAAGGAGATATAGAATTCTTTTGCTGGAGGAGGGAGGCCCCTAAGCTCCTAAAAATAAAGTCTTGAATTTTAATTTTTAAAATATATATCCTGAGTGAAAATTTAATTTTGCGTCTTTTTCTCCTCATAAAAAAAATTTTTGTTTTTTTTTCACTTCAACTCGCAGCGAAATGGAACATTTGTGATATTTTGTAATAAAACTTATCAGAAATATGTATTGTTATATTCTGCGACCGATCGCGTTAACAAAACATCAAAATGTTTATTTAAACAATTGTTAATAATTTTTTCCAAGACTTTGAATAATGCGCGCACAAACAACTTCTAGCGTTTCGGGAGTCGAGCGAATTTTGGACAAGCGAAAAAAGTTGTTCAGAAATTTTTCTGGAAAGTTTCAGATCAATTGGAGAAGTAATTAACAAACTGTTGATGTTTTAATTTGCCGGCGCGATAGATTTTCTCCTGCGTAAATTATTCTCTGGCCAGTTACCCGCTACCCAGGCGTTATGTGCAACTGTGCCTCACAGCCCGTCAAGATTTTGTAATTAAAAACACATTATATACACAAATCATTGTTTATTATTTAAAAAAGTGGTTTTTAATGTATACATTGATATTTTTTGGTTCGAAGAATAATAATTGTGTTACATCTCTCCGTATTTGTAAATAAATAAACCGACTTTATTCCTCGTCTGATGAGATAGTAGACTCGTCAACTGACTTATCGTTCGTGATTGAGTCGAAATACCGATTGAAAAACTCTTGTCCTTCAGCAGAAACGTAACGCAAAAGACTTTTGTCATCGCTCATTTTAGCCTTAGTGATTCCGACGATTGGTGGAGGTACTTTTTCAATTTCAGGTAATTTAATTTTTGGTTCTACCGTAAATAAAAAAGGATTTTCGAGTTTGAAATTGTTGAAAGTTTCTATTTTACCAGTTGGTAAGTAGTGAATCACATAAGCCTCGCTTATTTTCATCTCCTTTGGATGCTGTACCTTTTTCCTAAATGATTCCTCAAAATTGTGTAAAATTTTATTTGCCGATTCAAGCATAGTGAAGGGGGGATCTCGGGCGTTCCTAATAAGGTTTATGTACTCAATCGGCGTTTCGATTCTCTCCATTTTCTTTTTATTTTGAGAATACATCCCAAAATTCCGGTCTGCTTGACAGTAAGAGTGACCACGAACTGGAAACACGTGCCAGATATCAGTGTCAAGATGAATAGATAGTGTCAATAAGTACACAAATACCGTAAAAAGATAACATATAACTGTTTTCTGAACCGAACACGTGAACTTTAAACGAGTACAATAAAAGTAATCTCTTGTAAAACTAATCTGATACCGGAATTTTGGGCAAAAGTAAATTTTGAGCATAGTAAAACTCACAACGGAGGACATTTTCTTCTGATAATAGCCGTTTTCTCAAAATATGATCATTTTTTACTTCTTCTTTATAGTGGATAATTTCGTGAGATTCTACTTGCTGCAAGTCGCTCTCGTAACATTTATTGCAAACGTCAGTACGTGGGCTTTTAAAAGTACAATTAAGGTAACGATTAATGAATTTACAGTAAGTAAAATTTTCTAAAGGATTGCTGAGATCTCCTGTCATTATTTTGTAATAATCTAAAAATTGTTCATGCAACATTGACAGATTTAAACCCGAATTAAGAAAATATTCTAAGGAGGAAGTCTCTCTGGTGTAATGTGATTCTTCGTGTGGTATACTGTCACAATGCAGTCTCATTAAAATTTTCATTTCCTCAGATAATTTAATTATCCGATTTTTATGCTTTCCTCTCAAATCGTCGAAACTTTCATTATCTAGTAATTTATTTTGGACGATTTCCAATCGCTTTCTACTTAAACTAAGAACATTACACAGGAATGTTTTGCAAACCGGGATATATTTCTCATCAGTTGGAAAAAAATAATCCCATTTAATTAATCTTTGGCGTACGACACCTTCGAATCCAGCAGGATCTTTGCACCTCATCAGCAATTTTGCAATTCCCAAAACTTTTTGTTTAACTTTTGCTGCAGTGTATCTGAGAAAATACTCACGCAATTTTGTTTACAACATATCTGAATGGGGTTAAGTTCTCTGATTGGAAAAATTTTATGTGAATAACTTCTAATATACTGTTGGTCCTGAAATATGAAGAAAGAAATTAGCATGTGCTTTATTGTAAAATAACATTAGAATATTTCAGACACCGTTAATTTTTAAAATTTGATAAATTACTTTTTGCCTACTCTGC
>JAAAKG020108169.1:0-15581 GCA_010014905.2 Druon quercuslanigerum | reverse complement strand
TATATATCCGGGTGATCATTTAACTTGAAAGTTTAAAATATCTCGAAAAATAGGCACTCTATGAAAACATGTTATGAATCAAAAGTTAATCACTATGAGGAGTACATACACTGACGTTAAAATCTGTTCCCCCACACCGTCCCCTGGGGGCGGGGTGGGGGCAAGTTCGAAATCCTAAATAGGAACCCCTATTTTTCACTGCATATTCGAATTCTTTGGATAAAAATGGGTATGATTTGTTTAAAACATTTTTCTCGTTTCGCGATAGATGGCGCTGTAATGGATGAAATTTAATTTTCATTCATTTTACTGTTACTGAGAATGCACGCTTACGATTCTGCAATACTCGAAATTAGTCTTAAAAGAAACTACTACTTTTAGCGTAACCCAGGAACAACGACGTGGAAGTAGCAGTCTTCTGCTCCCTTCAGGGTGCTTGATTAACGTGAGTCCCCTTGCCTCTCACGATTTGGGGTGCTTTATTAACTTATTAATCCGTAATTCAAATGATATTACACAATGGAGATGTATATCTTCTTGAATTTCAGCACATGCACTTGTTATTGGGTCAATCATATTCTCACGTGTTCTTGGTTTTTCTCTGTACATTTTGTTTATCAGATAGCCCTACAAAAAGAAATCTAGAGAAGTAAGATCTGGCGATCCTGCAATCCAATTTATTGGACCGCCTCTGCCAATCCAGCGACCATTGAAATCACGGTCAAGAACTTCTCGTGCTACCGTTGAATAGTGCGCCGGACAAATATCATGTTGAAACCACATGTTCTGCCGTATTTCTAAGCTCAAGTCTTCGAGCAATATTGGCAGTTCATTTTGCAAAATGTCTTGATATTTTGGACCATTCAAGCTGTCTTCGATAATCTTGGGACCGATCAGTTTGCTGCCAATTATTCCACACCATACGTTGACAATCCATGGGCGCTGGTGTTCGACTTCATGAAGCCACTGCGGATTTTCAATACTCCAGTAGTGCATGTTGTGTCGATTAACTATTTCATGCTTCGTAAAAGACGACTCGTCAGAGAATAGTACATAACGAAAAATGTTGGGATTTTGTTGTATTTGTTCACGTGCATGATACGGATGAAATTTATTACGTTTCAAAATTTTCCAATCACTGCTCTGAGACGTTCCGCAATCATCGGTAGTAAACTTTTTAAGATTACGATAAAATGAAGCGCGTGACATAATTCTATTTCGAAAACGCTCAGCGTAGAGATTGACAGCATTATCAAGATTTTTTCCAGCTTCTCCATACACCAGAACCATTTCAGTTCTTTCTCGTACGGTTAGATACTCAATCGCAAAGTAGTATTCGGAATAATTTTTGATATAACTAAAATGAGTTTTGTCTTAAATTTATTTATTCTAATTTACTTATTTAAGGAAATAAAATATTAGACACTTTCGTAAAGTTTCTATAGCCTCCGCTGACCTCAATCTACAATAATTCCAGGGCTAAAATTTAGGAATATTCAGGAAACACTGCTAATGTAAACGTATTACTTAATAATTACTTGTCAATAGCAGGTATACGCTTTGGCATGTTTTTCAAAATAATAATTACCAAAGAGATCCGAAGCAATATTGCCACTATTTGTAACCGACTTCAAAAAGAAGCAGATTCTACCTATGCTCGTCGTGATGTATTTTTTTATGTATGAGTTTTTATTGCAGAAGTTCAAAGATTCTGCAGCGATTTTAAACATTCTTTTTTTCCGTGGTCAGTCATGTCACAATGAAAATTGTGTATTTTTTATTGTTAACGCTATGCAGAATCGTAAGCGTGCATTCTCAGTAACAGTAGAATGAAGAAAAATTGAATTTCGTCGATTACAGCGCCATCTATCGCGAAACGAGAAAAATGTTTTAGTTAAATCATACGCATTTTTATCCAAAGAATCCGAATATGCAATAGAAAATAGGGGTTCTCATTTAAGATTTTAAACTTGCCCCCACCCCAACTCTCAAGGAGCGGTGTGGGGGAACCGATTTTAACATCAATGCATGCACTCCCCATTCATAACATTTTTTATTGAGTGCCTAGTTTTCCAGATATTTGAAAGTTTCAATTTAGAAAAATCACCATATATATATATAATCCCTATACCGAGAGCTGGGTTTTTGACGTTATGGTTTAACCTTTCGTTCTTATTTTACTTTATATGTTGGGTTTCACAAAAGCAGAGTCTCGGTACTCCTTCGCTTCTCATATTTAATTTCATACCTCAATAATTTTATTACCCGACACGTAATTAGCGCACTCACTGTGTCTTATGAA
Source organism: Druon quercuslanigerum (assembly GCA_010014905.2). Classification (NCBI taxonomy): domain Eukaryota; kingdom Metazoa; phylum Arthropoda; class Insecta; order Hymenoptera; family Cynipidae; genus Druon; species Druon quercuslanigerum. Next base: position 13,279 of record JAAAKG020108169.1, on the reverse strand, counting down.
GATCATGAAAGTTAAGGCTATTCCACGCATGAAAAAAATATAAAGGTCGTCTTAATTGTCGCTTACTTGCTTTGTTCTGCAGCCAGCGTACGTTTTCCCCTTTTTCTTATGTAAGGAGTGACATATTTCGATTTTAGTTTAGTATTTAATTTTACGAGAAAGAAGCAAAACCATTTTAATCCTCTGAAAAATCTCAGTCTTACAATCCTGGATTGTATACCAGAGAATCCTTGCCACGAACCATAATTTAATTATGAATCCATGAAAAAAGAAATAAATGTTTAATTTCTTTTCTATAGAATTCTACTAGTGAGCTCGAGGCACTTATACCTTTTATTTGTTTAAACTTTAGAAATTATTGCATATTTCAATTATTTTCATGTCTTATATTTAATTACCCAAACTGATCCTTGAGGCCAGGGAGCTATGGAGACGCGCACCCCTCCAGAGGAATGAAAGAGGGACAAAAATTCAAATGATTTTCCAATAAAGAAAACATGTAAGTAGGACATGGGGTTATCGCAACAGCCCCGAAGAAAACTTTGTATTAATTTAATATAAGGCTAAGGAAAACCCTAATATTTAATAAAAATTAGCAATTAAAATAAGCAGAATAGATTTTAATTTTAGGAAAATGAAAGCAACAACTAACGCACGTCACCACGTTACTTGGGTTTATTCAAAATTTATCACTTACGTAATTGGAGCGCGTTCATACTGGTATTCTATTTTGAGTGTAACTAGTCTAAGTACCTACCAATTTTCTACGACGGGAACAGACATCGTAGAGCGCGTGACTCACTAGGAGCCTTGGACCTCGAGTGACGAGGCGAAACTTCACGAAGGTACCTCTTTTCTATTTCAAGATATAGTAAAGAAAAAAAGCTGCACACCCATGGACATTTTGTAGAATATAATTTTTTATTTAATAGAATACAGTGTAGATCATCCACTAAGCGAGTGTATATAGTCTACTAAATCAGTGAATTTCACATTGAATCTCGCTGATTCATAAGTCAATCTAGGCTTGGAAAATATTAAGCCTGCTACCAATAATTTCGTACAGCTGACAAATCAAAAATCTATTCTTCGAGTAGCATAATAATACAGAACCTCAAATTCGAGTAGCAAAAAAGTCTAGTACTTTAATTTTGAGTAGCCAAAAAATCCGATACCATAGTTTCGAGGAGCGAAAAAGTCGAGAATGCATTATTAATTTTGTAAAGCAAAAAATCAGAAATATATTATTCGTGTAGCAGAATAATATAGAACTTTAAATTTGAGTAGCGAAATAATTTAGTATTACAGTTTAAAGGATTAAAAAATCGGGAAGCTATAATTTGAGTATCGGAATAATCTACAATTTTAAATTCAAGTAGTAAAAAAAATAATATTTCAATTATAAGCAGAAAAAAATCGAGAATCTAATATCAGAGTAGCAAAAAGATCACATACTTTGTATTAAAAGAGAAAAGAAATCAGAAAACAGCAAAAGACAGAATCTTTTTTACATTGTTTGAAATTGTTTTAATACGATCAGAAAATTTTAAGTTACGAGAGGTTGATATGTTTTACCCAGGAGGAGTTTTTTGTGACATGTAAAATTGGTCATCGCAGATCAAAAAGGCGTAAAAGTCTCTCCTAAAATAGATTTTTGAATATTATCGTTTTTGATCTATTTGATATAAATATGTAAGTTGCTGTACATTATATTGACTTCGGAGGAGAGTTTCCCAGTAAATTACGCAAGGGGTAAATTTTAAAGATTTTATTACATAATTTAGAGTTTTAAATCTTCTTCACGTCTGTTAAGGTTGTTTTTACAGTTTTTAGACATTTTGGATCACGAAGAGTGTGTAAGTATGACTTAGGGGTAGTTTTTTGGGACACGTACTATATGGCATCGGAGCGCAAGAAGCAAGAATATCCGCTGACAGTATTTTCTGAATATTATAATTTGTGATGCCTTTTATATAAATATATGTAAGTTCTGCTGCATAAATTTGCGCAGTAGGGTAGTTTACGGCGGAAATTATAAAAGGGGTACATTTTTAAGTTCTTAGTAATTCGTTTAGAGTTTAGAGCAGTCGGTATGTATGACTTGGGGATAGTTTTTTGGGACACGTACTACATGTAATCGAAGAGAAAAAAAAGAGAAAGAAATATCTCATAACAGTGTCGACGGACCCAATATTTTACAAGCCTATCGTCTCTTAAACTGGCATGATTTTTGTTAGAATTTGAAAACATTGCACAGAAGAGATTTGAGAATACGCAGCATTTAATTTTATAACGGTTGACAAACATTATACAGTTATATTTGTGGAATTCTGTGATTTCTGTAATGACTGTAAGATTTTTTTTATTTAAGGGAGTCTGTCTGTAAATTTTGATGCAGTATGACTTGACTGGTAGATATAGAATTACTTCTTGTATATAAAAGTACAGTGATAGAAGAATGACACTTTCTGTAGAAACGCCCATATATTATTCTATATAAAGGAACATATGAACCATCAAATTTAAGATCTTAAAAAACTATAAGCTATAACATATTTGGAGGCATTTTAAAAGTTTAAAACATTGGCTTACTAGATGGTTATAATAAGCATTTCTTTCATGTCACATAAAGCATTTCATACAAGAATTGAGAAATTCCATGAGTTGTATCACCTAAAAAAAAATCATTTTTGGCATTTGTGTGACAGTTGTCACATTACTCCATATTCCCACTTAGAAAAAAGGGGCCTTATAAAAAATAACTCGATTTTGAATGGCATAACTATTCACAAATCGCGTACACTTGAGAGTTGATTGGAACAAGACGTTTTTTGCGTGCCGTAACTGTTCCAGCTGACTTCTAAGGCTATGAGGATGCGAGAGCTTTTGTTGTGTGCCGCGATGGCATGGGCGCGTATTTAGAAGTCTTTCCCGAGGTCGCTACCCTCAGTTACAAAGGCATTAAAAAATTATTTTACGGATAGCAAATCGTGTAATAGTGTAGTGGTTAAGATAATTGATTTGCGAGCTTAGGTTTATGTGTGCAAAATTTTTATTAAATTATAAGTGTTATAACTTACAGATACTGATTAATTATAAATATATCCGAAAATATAAATAAGAATTAATCGTGCGCTTATTTATTAATTATTTTCTAGCAATAATTTTTCAAAATTTACAGCGCATTCTAAAGTATAGTCTGTACATTTAACATGAGTTAAATCTCTTTATATTATTTGTTAAAGTGACATGATAATTCGTAATTGCAGCATCGAGGAACTGAGCTGAATAGCGACTGGATCGGTAAAATCTACTGATCCTCAGGTCATCACCACTTGGGAATTGGTACTGTTAACCATCAATGATAGCCATATTTAGCTGCCTATAATTGTATCGTTTATTAAACCATCGTGTTGACCACATACGTGCTTGGACGATCAGTAGAATTAACTTGGTTTTCAGTCAAATATAAGGTTCCTTTTCTGATTCTGTAAAATAAATTAATTCTAACTCTCGTTTATAAGTATTTTACTATCTTATCCAACATTATTAGAATTACACATTATTGTATTCTATGGGCATACTTTAATATTAAAAAGATATACAACTATGGATGGGAAACATATAATTCTGTAATATAAGTTTTATTAGAGTGACATATATGGAACTTTGGCGCTACAGTTGTTGACTAAACTTTTTTGTCACAATTAAGTACAGCGTATATTCTACAGTTCCTACAAATGATTGTTGTACTCGTATGCTAGCTAAATCCAATCAACCTAACTGTATTACAATAATCATCAGAATAAACGTACCTTCACAAATATATTTCATTGTTCCCCTGCTGTTTCAATATTATCTTATTCCGCTGACTCGGAATAAAATTTAGGTTAGAACAAATCGACACTGCCGCTCGCAGCGATGAACATTAGTAGTAAACAGAGCAGAGAATTTAAAATCCAAAATAGGAAGTCTCAAGGTCTCTTTGAATTAATATTAAAAATGTTCTTCTATTTATTCTACAAGATTTAAATATTTAATTGTGTATTATAAAAACGAGAAAATTACATGTTCAGGTTTTTGTAAAAAAAATGTTTCAATGTGTTTCTATTATTTAATTTTAATTTAAGCATATCCTGACCAGAGCCTGGTTAGAACCCGTCTAACAATTTTGTAATAAAAATAGCCCCCAATACAACACACACCATGTCTCATTTTTGAGATGGAGCCAGAATGCAATTTATGTCTTGAAGATAAGTTTCTACCCCGTCTTAAAAATCACGGGTAGGATCCGATAAAGACAGATACAAACCCGGATAAAGGTGCGGATAGCCCACTTCAGATTTTTGTGTGTCCCTATCTGGATCTGTTTCGGTTCGTAAAATCTTAAGTGCAAAACTAGCGGCTCGATCCCGATTTTCATCCGGATGACATATGGAAAATAGAATTTTATCTGGCTCTATCCGGGAGTTTGTCGGAATTTCGTTTAGAAGACTCTTTTCTTCAAAGTCCAAGAACCGCTTCCAATCTGGGTCTACCACACTTTGAAGCGGACATTGAAAACAGAAAATTGCATAATTTGGCCAACGGAATCTTATACGGCCCTATCCGGGACTTTGTCGAAATTTACTTCAGAAGACTCTTTTCTTTTAAATGTAAAAACCGTTTTCAATCTGGGTTTATCATGCTTCGAAGCGAATATTGAAAACAGAAAATTGAATTATTTGGCTGACGGAATTTTATGCGGCTCTATCCGGGATATTGTCGGTATTTAGGTTAGTTAGGCTCAATCTGGCTTTCAAGCGGACATCAAAAAAAGAAAATTAAATTATATGGCCGACGGAATTTTATGTGCGCCTATCTGGAACTTTTTCGGAAATTGGGTTAGAAGACTCTTTTCATGTAAGTTCTAAAATGGTTTTTTATCAATTTCTATCCGGCTCTGAAGCGAACAGCGTAAACGGAAAATTGAATTATTGGCCCGGAGGAATCTTATGCAACACTGTCTGTAACTTTCATAAAACGTACATTCGAAGACTGTTTTAGTCTAAGCACGAAAGCAGTTTTCTATCTGAATCTGTCAGGTTTTGAAGAAAACATCGGAAATAGACAGTTTTATTACTTGCCTGACGGAATATTATGCGGCCCTATCTTAAACTTTGTTGGAACTTGCATTAGAAGATTGCCCTAGTAAAAATGTCTATTGAGGTTATTAAAGCATTTTTGTAGTTGATTTTCTTTATTATTTATTACTTTTGAAAGTTTTGTATATTTATGGACCAAAAGTATTAAGCCCTTTCTGAAATAAGTGAAATTCGATTCCTTGTTTAACATATTTTAAAATATTTTTAAGAACTGTTGTCAAGCATTGAAAACTGAAAGTATTAGAATATTCTAATACTTTCTAAATCATAAAGTATGCGAATGTAAAAATTTATTTAACAACAATCAAAAATTAAATTTTACTTATTAAAAAAACGGCTCGATATTCTTTTTTCTTTTAATTAAAAGTTTATAAACCATACAAAGGTAATAAATAATAAGAAAAGTCACCGGAAGTTCTCTGAGAAACAACGATTCGTATCTTTTTTTTTAATGTAAACACGGGCGAACGAGATAAGATAGGTTTGTCGGAAAATTGCATAACGTTCATGCGGCCACGCACACGTCCCATTCTTCGATCCAGCCCTTCAATTGTCCGTACTTTAACACCATGGTTTTTTAACGGATCTCCATGTTTCTAGATTTTTTACGAATGTTAATGTACGTCCGTGCGTCTGTGCATGCACATTTACAAAATGAAAACATAAGAACAAATTATGCTGAAGAAGTTTGTCGCTAAAAACAAAATTCTCAGAGTTACAGCATTTTCAAAAAATTTTTAATCAACCGAAAATCAAAATTTTAAGCCAGACAACGCACGATATCAAAAAAGTCAAGAGAAGGAAAACCTTGCTTTTTGAAATCTCTACAAGATATCATAACAAACTTTTGGATGTTCGTGGAAAATCGAAAATTCAAATTTTGTTTGCCCAAAAAATAATGAAAAAACATAAATTTCATTTTCTGATCAAACATGCAGGATACGAAAGAAGATAAATTAACCAAAATTGTGATTCCAAAAAAGATTGAAAATTAAAAAAAAATAAAAAAGTGGAAAAACGACACAAGTTGCGAAAAAAAATGATTTAAAAAGAATTCTTCAAGTGCCAAATAGAACCGGATGAAAAGTGGGAGACAAATACCATATAAGTTTCCAGATAGAACCCAAAAAAGAATCGAACAGGGTAATATGCGGATCGTAAAAATGTCCTATAGATACGGATACAAAAAAAGATCGACTAAATATTACGCATCGTTCAATTGCCAGATAGAACCGGATAAAAAAAGAACACAAATACCTTGTAAGCTTACGGACAGAACCTGAAAAAAAAATCCGTATTCCATCCGGATCTATTGGATCCTATCAGGCATTTTAAGCAGGGATGTCTTGAATTCATATGTGACGTGCCACGGGAAAAAGGGACTTACGCTCCGAATGAGAATTTTACAGGGCGAACGATAGAAGTCCAGCCTATTCGGTAGTAAAAGGGGACTTCCGAAAATCTGCCCGTCCAATTACAACTGCGCTCTCATTCAACGTATCCCAGTGTCCGTGTTTCTCGAGTTGAAGGGACCGCTCGACGCACGGCAAGCGGCAGCGCCCGTGAGTTTGAAGTAATCAGTGGTGGGAGGTGTTTTCAGTGCTCCGAAGTCTCGCTACGAATTGCTGTATTGACGGCCCAATCAAAACCTATTTTTTCATAATAAATAATGCCCGAATTTTTTTACATTCTCATCATAGAAGGTATTAAATTTGTGTAAAATTTGACCCCACAGTTTTTGTCAAATGTCCACGTTTCGAGACCCCCTGCATCAGAAAAACAGATTTTTACGCATGTATGGCTGTATGTCTGTATTTTTGTATGCATCTGTATGTATGTATGTATTTCTGTCTGCAGGTACGATAACTTTCGAAAGAATTGATAGAGTGGTTTGTTCTTTAGTACACTCTTTTGGTATCTTGAAATGAAGGTCAAGTTCGTTAGCCAGCCTATTTGAATAAAAATTCAAAAAGTGAGCGCATTTTGAATAATTTTGAGACCATTTTTTCAAAATTCAATAATTCTCGGCAGGGATGTTCATATTATTTAAAAATTTGAACAATTTATCCTGATGATGTTTGTCATAAAACCAAAAATTACCAGAGATATAGAGTTTTCAAAATAAAAAAAAAAAAACACATGAAAATTCAAATTTTGACAACGTAAAAAATAATAGAAAATCCAAAAATTACATTTTTTCGGTCAAGCAATGCAAAATACGGTAAAAGATGAATCGACAAAAATTGTGCATTTGAAAAAGATTTACAAATTTGTTATCAATCACTGTTTGATAAGATGCGTAGTTTAAAAAAAAATTTAGTTTGTGTATGTCTTAATGCTATTTCTTACGATTATTTCCATAAATAGAACTATCAAAAAATTATTTGTGACAAATTAATTTATTTTTACATTTTTAGATCTAGATTGACCTTTGTTACACTCTTTTAGTGTCGTAAACTAATGGTCAAGTTCGTTTGTTTTTTCAAAATTCAAAAATTCTCTGTAGAGATATTCATAGTATTCAAATAGAAAAACAATTTATCCTAATGACTTTTTTACACAAAACCCAAAATTACCTTACAAAATTCAAAAAAACACACGAAAAAGAAGATTTTAAACCAAATAACGTACGATATGAAAGAAGAGGCAAAAAAATAAAAATGTTGACTTTTTGAATCTCCTACAAGATTGTAACAAAAAAGATTTGAGTTTTCTTGAGAAAAAGAATATTCAAATTTTGACAGCATAAGATATAACAATGAAAGAACGTGGGTTTTAATGCAAATGCATGTTATGAATTGTAATAATATACATTTATGGAAATGATATACAATTTGAGGACCAAACTCGAGAGCGAAGCACGAGATACGTAATGAGAATGTGTTCGTTAAAGCCGAAGGAGCTTTAACAAAAGAGAATTCACAATTACCAAATTACTGCTGTCACTGCTTTGACCCTTAGTTTTAAAAAGTTCGTCAAAGATAGATGATAAGTCTATGGGAGGTCGAATCGGAAGCTTTCCAGTAATAAATCTAGGCCATTGGTAGGTGATGCTGGTAGGATGCTGCACCTTTTCAGACACATCTATCAATAAGCAGATTCTCACGACAAATTGCTACGCCTTTCTTTGAGCCGCGTTGTTTTCAAATTAATTTTTGAAAGTATATTTCTTCTCTTCGCTTGTTTAGGTATCATTTTATATAAGCATAACCTTTTTCAAGGTCTTATTGTCACTTACTCAGTCCTTTTAATGTGGGTGGAAACTAATAATGTTTGTTTTTTACACACAAGTTCAACATGCCTTTTTGTATTTTGGAATAGTTTTAATGATTAAGGCTTCAATGATAGAATAAGTTCAATATACCAGCTTCTTTTTGAAGCAAATAAATACGGTTTATGTATTAATATCAAAAGTAAACGTGAATCCTATTATCTAAATGTCAGAATCAAAAAAATTATCGTTTTTGAGTTCATTTATTTTGATGATTGGACATTGGGTTCTAAATAAGTATTAGCTGCATCTGTCAACCTTTATTTGCAGGGTGATAGGAAAGCTGCAAATCTGGTAAGGCAAGCAGCCCTAAATTCCTCTGAGAATGTTGATGGAATTCGGCAATGTATATAGACTTTTACTCCTTATAATGAAGACGAGGCATTGGCAATGACTGTACCGGATAAGTTGACCAAGCATCAATATCTCGATATTAGATGTGGGGCAAGGGCAAGAGGTGTCGATTTATATCCGTCTTATAATAAAATAAGAGAAGCTAAAAGCAGATCTTCTTAATCAACTATGAAAACAACTAGTAAAAATTAGTGAACCTGTCTTGCACTCGCTACCTTCCGCATCTTTTTTAAATTTTACTTTTATCGGTAAGTGGGGTTTTGATGGTGGTTTGGGCCATTCAGCTTATACACAGCGATCTCTGCAATATTTTCTTGATCAAAGCCTTCTCATTACTTCACTTGTTCCCTTAGAGCTGTATACGCAACGACCTAAATCATCTGAACAAATAATAGTGTGGAAAAATTATCGTGCGGGGTCCTCTAGAAATTGTGTACCAATAAGAATTCAATTCATTAAAGAGACTGCTGAGGTATCTAAATCTGAAAGAGATCAGCTGGAGAGTCAAATAGACAATCTTTCGCCCAGCTTCATTAAACATAATGAATTAGGTGACATTTCGATTTCTCATTCTCTGCTGTTGACCATGATAGATGGTAAAGTCGGTTCTGCCATTAGAGAAACATTTCCACAAAGATATTACGTTTGCGGTGCAACACCAACTATGATGAACAACATTGACGAGGCTGTCAGAAGAGAAACTAATCCATCTACATTTTAGTTTCGCCTCTCCCCTTTACACGCCTGGATTAAGTATTTCGAATGTTTGCTGCACATCTCCTACCGCTTGGAATTCAAAAACTGGCAAGCTCGAAGTCCTCCTGAAAAGCCTAATCTTAAAGAGAGGAAAAAAGCTATTTAAGCAGTTTTTAAAAGTAGGATGGGTCTACTGATTGATATTCCCAAGGCCGTAGGTATTGGGACAAGGAACGACGGAAATACAGCTAGCCGATTTTTCAGTCATGCAAAAATGTACAAGAAATTCTGATTCATGGTGTAGCGATCATAGAAAATGCATTATTGCCGATTAGCCAACTCTCAGAGGAAGCACAAGAATCATGTAATATTGGATACGCCATTTTTAATTTCGTAATTTTTACACAGTATTCGGTCTGAAGGACCTCAAGAACATGCATGAAGGATACAGTTTTGTCAGTTTTGCCTAACTGTGATTTTTGTCCTGCAATTGTGCGGTTCCGGCCCACTGTGCACAGGTCTAATTGTCCGAACAATTTAAGATAGCTGTGAATATCTTATGCAGTGTGTTCAGACAAGTGATTGGCCTGTAATTCTTTGGGTCAGATAAGTGTTCCGACTTCAAATATGGGCTTTAAATATGGGACAGATGATAATAGGTTGAAGCGAGGGGTTAACCACTAATGTAATCTGGTGTATACTGTTAGATGTAATCCCATGTGATCGTATGTAATCCTATGTAATTCCATGTAACCTTGCGTAATCATCTTCTTTCGAAACATAATCATTTTATTTATAAAATACATTCTAGACTTGTTCTACATCCTCATATCTGGGGAGTAAGTTTTTATATGTGTAAAAAATTGAAAATGCGATCTTTTTTTGCTATCCAAACCAGTTTTCGAAAACCTAAAAAATTTAACGCTTAAAACTGTCGGTTGATTTACTCAAAAAATGCAAATTGTTTTACATCAAACCTAGTTGACTAGTATTCTGCAGCTCAATATCTCGGAAGTAAGTTTTTCTTTTTTTTTAACTTAAAATTGCAGATTTTTATTGAAATTCGCAGCCGAATTTGCTCGAATTATAGACTAATGTCACTTATATTTGATATTGTCAACTTCCACATCTATTTCCTCGAAACTGGATAACTTTTGCTAATCAAACTTTTTTTGCATTAATTCAGCAACAATGCAGCTCAGATGTTAACTTTTCTTTTATCATTAAATAGTGATTTTTATTTTACAGAATGTTTTTTCACTGCTCCCAAACATCACATATTGCTGCTTATCTATATCTGTATTATCACCCTTTAAATACTTTTAAGCACGAAGTTTAATGTTGAAACCAATTAAAAACTATTTGTGTACATTCGAACTGAAGCAATTCTGTTTGCCAAATAAAAAGAGTCATATCTGCAGTTCGGATAAGTCAACTGTCACGCTAGTCACTTTTTGAATTATTAAAGTAAGGAAACTCTAAAAGGTTAGAGCTAGTACTTTACCCGAACTGTAGGAATGACTCTCGTTACTTAGCGAACTATGTTGATCCACATTCCAGTAATATTCATATTATTTTGTGACTGAAAGCTTTTAAAATCTCGTTTAAAATCACTATTAATCTTTCGCTTTCTATTCATATCTAAAATAAAATATATTAATATTGTACGTATTTTGAAGTTCAAAATCCTTTAAAATTATTTGCAATTACTTTTCAAAAACCAAACATAATGAAAGTACATTTTATGCTTCGAACAAAAGTATGACTCGTTTCATTATTGCTTTCGGAAACTTTCATTTACCTTTTTCTGAGCATATTTTATGTAATATATGTAATACGTATATTATATACATACAGCGTTGATAAAGTTATAATTTAAAGTTTCGCTTGCAGTTTAAGGTTTCATTACAAAAAATGTTAAACTCATTTAAATTTAAAAGTTTTGAACTGCAATAATATTTTCAAAATGCTATCTTTTTCTATAATAATAAATTTATCGAAATGCAAATATTTAATCTTTCTTCAATCGGTCAACATAAGCTATAAAAGTTTAAGGGTACCTTATCAGTCTGAATCAGGTTGTCCTGTTTTGAATTAATCGTTGAATTAATTTCACACATCGAGTCCGAATTTAGGTTCTCAGCCAATAAAATTTGCCATAAACCAAATAAAATTAAACTAAAACTCCAAATCTGGTGTCGCGAAATGACACTTGCACTCATCAAAGATATTGCAAACCTAAGTAGATGCATAATATAAATAGAGTATAAAGTATATAAAAGAGTATAGATTTTGAAGATAAATTTGCAATATATTATCATATACTTTTTTAACCTTTATCAAATTACTATTTTCTTGCAAAAATTTATGAACTAAATTGTTTTTTCAATCGAGTTTAAAACTTAAATTTTTTTTTTAAATCATTAATTTTTTAAGTTTGGCATGTATACGACACAGTATCGTATTATGTTAGTCCCTTTTTGCAGTTCGGTTTCTAAATTTTTATTCCATGCCAACCCATACAATCTTATGTAATCCCATGCAATCTTGTGTAGTCACATGTAATCTTATGTAATCCCATGCAATCTTGTGTAGTCACATGTAATCTTATGTAATCCCATGTAATCTTGTGTTATCCCATATAATATTATGTAATCCCATGTAATTTTGTATAATCCTATGAAATATCTAGTAATCTAATGGAACCCTGTAATCTTGTAATCTAGTCTACACGAAATATTGAAGTGGTTAACCTCTCGGCTTTTTGGAAACTTCTTCTTCTAGAAGGCCTTGATACCATCTGTGCGCGGAGCGGAATAGTTCTTTATACCTCTCAATACTTTTTTCACCTCCTCGGTAGTGATGGTTGGGCATTCTTTCTCTCCAAAAAACTTCGACCTCCTCTGGTTTGGGGGGTGGTCGACAGGAACTAGTGGGTCTTGGAATAGTCGAGATGGGTCGAAGAGAAACTGTTGGTTTTCTCTGACCCATCTATCTCTCCACTGTAGACTTCTCTTAGCATCAGAAAATATCCGTAATCTATCAACAATATGCTGCCTGATGGTCAGCGCGAACTTTCGAACCTTGGCCGTAAAATTCCTGCTAGATGTTATATAGTCAATCACATACTGAAAGCAGGATTGGTACTGTCTTGCCGAGCCTATCTTTATGGTCAGTTGAAGCATTGGTCTTTTGGTCTTATGATCAACCGTTGGTTTTGTGTTACGGTTCGCATCGACCAAAGCTCTCGCTGCATTATACATACAACAATTCATAGTCCAGAGGTCGGATTTTTTGGAAAATTATCCACGAAGCTCTTCATCAATTTTGGTCAGATCTTTAGGCTTGGGAGAAACCTAGATGTTGATGTTTCTCCGGGTCATAATGCATCGCAGCATTGTTATTATCAGCGCGCCACTTATATATGAAAAAGTATATTGTTTAAATTGATTACAATTGTTTACAAAATTGAGAATTTTGTTTAAAAGTGACTCATCTCTTTAGAAGGGTAATGAAAATAACAAAAGGAAAGATTTGGGAAGTCCAAAGTGGGTTTATGCCAGGAAGGTCATGTACAGAATAAAAAATTAAGCCTAAGGCAAATCACAGAAAAGAGTTTGAGAGTTGGCAAAAAAGTTTTCTGTACATTTGTTGGCCTAGAAAAAGCTTTCGACACGGTGGATAGAAGCAAACTTTGGCAACTCCTGAAAGAGTACGGTGTAAATGGATGGCTCCTGCAAGCTATAAAAGCAATATATATGGGTGGCAAAGCGAGTGTAAGGGTAAATGGGAAATTGAGTGACTGGTTCGATAT
>JAAAKG020108158.1:0-15582 GCA_010014905.2 Druon quercuslanigerum | reverse complement strand
AACGATAACACCGATCCACTTCGACCTTCCCACGTACACGACAGGACACCCATCCTATCTTCAGGTGCCCTGTTCGCACCAATCTTCCTGCTAGCTCCTCCCCAGCTCCACAAAAGCCCTCAGACAACCTCTGAAGGGCTTTTTTGTGAGGCTCACCCTCACCTCACCAACAGCATCTTTGAAGTGGCTTCTGACTGCCGCTTCTATCTCCTCCTTCACAGTGGTCGTGTCGAGGTCAAGAATCTCAACCTCTACACGAGGGACGAGATCCCGAACTCCACCTGCATCTCCAACAGCCTCTTTGATGACAGCAGACAACTTGCCTCTGCCACCAGCAGCCGAACCCACCTCCACCAGAACCTCCCCATTCCTCGTTTCCCTGACCCCCTTGATCTTGACACCAAGGGCGTCAGGGTTAACCTTCTCCTTGAGGTCCCTGAGAACCTGCGCATAGATGCGACCTTCGGCTGGTTTGATGAGAACCGCCTCAGGTCGAGCACGTCTCGTCTGCTTCTTCGTCGTCTTTTTGGAAGCTATTGGCAGTTCTCTTACCGCCACATCAGCGTACGAAGTCGTGGGCAATGATGCGTCACGAATTCGCGGCTGTTTCCTCCTTTGTGACGGAGGAGCTACCTCCACGGGACTCGGTGTGAACTCCCTTTCTCGCTTCCTATCGTGAGAGATGGGAGTTTTAACGGCGTCTTTAGTCTGAGTCCCACATTCGACTGTGTTCTTCTCAGCCATGTCTTGCGTCATTCTAACTACTGCTCTTCGTTTAGCGGTATTTTCAATACTCTCAAGCGAGTTCAGAAAGAGCGCTCCTGATCTCGTTATGCCATTTCGCAGGTCTGGTATAATCTTTAGCGCCTTGTCCAGTCCTATCCTGATAGGTAGGAACATATTCTTCTTCGTTTCGCAGAAGTCCTGCATTCCCTTTAAGGTCTGAATTAACTCCTCTACGAATCCTTCCAACGTATGATGTTGCTCCTCCTGTGCAGCTAAATCCTCCAAAGCCTCCGACATAATATTAGCATCCGCCTCCTTCGTCAAACCACGAGAAGCTAGGGAAGTAGAGGTCCACCCCCGCAAAGCCCCGCATGCGAGGGAGGTGTCTAAATACTCTAGGAGGCGACCTGGTATCCTAGAGACACCGTTTGCGACACCACTTCCTGATGCCACTCAGTCCGCGGCACGGTTGTTAACCCCTTGACTTGGGGTTCTATGTGTGTTTGGTCCGCGGGGCCTATTTTATTTCAGCCCTACCCTCTGTTTCCAGCGAGCATTCCCCTATCCGCCACCTGGGGACGCGCCAGGTTGGGGTATCACCTCCCCTCCACCACAGACAACTGTGTCAGTCAAAGTACTTATTATTAAATTAGCAGGATGCCTTCTGTATGGAAACCGTTTAGCGTTAAGTCTTGATGCAGCGGCGTAGTCATCGAATTTTGTGAAGCGTCTTGAACGTTTGTTTACTCCGAAAAACCAAGACAATTCAGAAAAAGGGCAGCTGGTCGCTGCTCAGACATTTTACGATACTTTTTTACCCTTCCAAGGTCACAAAAAACCCTTATTCACAGGTCGTGTTTGACGTAAAATTTCCCACTCTTTTCATGTTTGCAGTCAAAAATAGGGGTTCTCATTAAATGAAAGGGTTTTACCGACATTTGACCTTGAAAATTGACCTCAAGGTCAAAATGGATGGTACAGTCAAATGTCCCTTTCGATCCTGGTCAACCTTTGTTGGAACGTTTTCGTCGTAGAAAAATTATTTTAGAAGATATTTGGAATTATAGATTAAAAGGAGTCATCGTGTATATGAAACTATATACATATATGATGGTGGAGAAGATTTTGCTAAAAGATATCCGGTGAACCCATACAGTATTTTGTAAATAAAATAATCTGGATCATCATGCATGTACAGTTATTGATAGAAAACGATACAAAATCAATATACGTAGGAAACTTTAATAAAAATATTATAATATTATTATAATGCCCTGCCGACAACTTCAACACGATAATACCTGGACTAGATCTTACCCAGGAATTCTAAGAAAAAATAGCCTGACCACTAACTGCACAGAATTGAGATTTTTTAAATAGTCCGACTAGTCTCGGACCAGACCCCGAATAAGAATTTTTACCAACAAACACCCAACCGGCGGCCGATCAACCTCAGATTAGGAACATTCCTGGTAAGAAGGCTTGCATTCAAAAGTATTGAAAATTGTCATGCATCCAGTGGTAACGTGAGAAATATTGAATAATTCTGGATCCCGTTTTTGTCCACCCGTTTTGAATTCATAGCAGTAGAAGTTATTTCATAGATTGAATCACTCTCTGAAGCGAGCGCTGACAATATTTTTCTGAATTCTTTTGGATACCACAAAGCAACCAAGAAATATAAAATTTTTAATCCCTTTTAACAAATTTCGCTATTTTATATTAATTTCCACAGAGATGGCTCCATTTAGTAATAATTTTTTTGTATTTTTATCATGTTTTTATAGTTTTGCAATTGATAATATTTGAACAAAGCGAACATCTAACGATAAAGAGATGTATTCTTGTATACAATCCTACTACATTTTGCAAATTCCATGCTTTTATAGCACGCTCTAATGCTTCAAGTAAAAATTATGTTTTTAGTTTATTAGAGGTTACGTCGAGTAGCATCTATCGGCTTTGAAATGGATTGGAATCTTATTATTTTCGCCGCTTAATGAGGATTAAAAAACGAAGGACAGAAAAGGCGTTCTGAGAATTTCAAAAAATTTTATACATTTTGATGAATATAATTGTCGAACTTGAAACTTCCACCGCTTAAATAAAAAAACATGCTATGATTTTGCTTTGATTAAAAAAAATGTTGTGTGTGAAGCATTAGAAAATTAGTATTTTCATTTTTTGTAATTCAAGCTGAAAAAGCTCAGGATTGACATATTCAAATTTTTTCCAAAAAAATGTGCATTTAAATCAATCCGCAGAAACATGCTCTTTGCGAATTTTCGAAAACATCTAAATCAAACTCTATACCTTTTTATAAAATACTTCTGTAACTATTCACTTGCAAAAAAAGTGCATACAAACAATGTGTCATAATTTTTAACTAATGGGAATTTTGGTTGGTACATTTTTTTAAATCCAGAAATTAAACAGAAGATATTTACGAATTTCTATTTTTCTTTTACATTTTCAGATGCTAACCAACAAATGTTTTCCTCTAGGTGCAAACAATTCAATTCATTTTATCACTTTTATTTCGATTATGAAACCGATATAATAAATTAGGAATTTTATTTTGCAACAAAAATATTTAAATTTTCGCTAGCAAACTGGTTTATAATATTTTTTTCGAAAGGTCATTTTGAATAATAAAATAAGGAAATGTAAAAAAAAATCAGGAAAGGTAATTTTTGAGAATATAGATTCTACGGGAATTACATTTTTCTTTTAAACATGAAAAGTAACCATGAAACGAGCTGTGGAAAGTTTTGTAAACCATGGACAGACGTATAGCTTTTAGTGTACTAGTACAGGTCGTGTTGCAGAGACTCAAAAATGTCTAAAATTTAAAAAGTGCAAAGTCTGATTTGTATGAGTCTACCGTGGAATCTACCCAAGGGCAATTTAAGGTTAATTTCATTTCAATATTCATGGAATTTGATGTTTTTTTATTTGAGTTGTTTCATTATTGCTGCGCACTGGGTTTCACAGTTCGCCTTTTTGATTAGCTAATCGGCTAACCGATTTCAATAGCGGAATGCATACCGGGTCCTGTTCAAGTTTGTAGACTGGGCGGATAAAATTTGCCTGCCTGTAAAACGACAGACAAGTTGTTTATTGGGCTGAAGCGTTCAGTCCAGTAGATTAATATGCATAGGATTCATGATATATTTGAAGGATTTAGGCTTTTCATTTGTTTTCCGTGTTAGTAAGGAATTTAAAATAAAAAATTTTCTGAATCCGTAAATAGGCAAGGAATTGTACACAAATATATGTTTTTTTTTTGGAGTGCTTCTTTATATACGGCAATGAGATCTAAAACTATAATCTTAAGAAATAAATCAGCAAACTTGAAAAGAAACTTTTTTATTTTGTCAATTTTTTTTTATTTATGATCATTTATTCAACATGGTGACATTTCATGACAAAGCGAATCAAATAATAAATCAGCTTCAAAACAAGCTGTTTTGGGTGAAAACCCGATAATTTTAATTATTCACTTTATTTAAAATAAGCGCTAATATATGTATACGCTACGTGTAAATGTACAGCAAAAATATAATGTATGAGATAAGTATGTGATAAGTTAATTAAGTAAATACGACGTGTAAAGTACTTATCGAAGATGTTCTAGGTACAAAATCAGGAGCATGGTATAGTTTGGAGTTCATCTTTTACCGCTGTTATACTTACACAGCGGCCGCGAGCGTTGGAGATGGTAACAGTCGTCTCTGGAAGTCTTCTTAACCCTCTACCGCCCACACTAACATATGTGTAAAGTTCGGCAGCCTTGAAGTTTTTGAAATATAACTTTGAGATGAATAGCATTCTTTAACGCACCGATTCAAATGCTAGTCAGGATGGTAATTAGCTGGAATTTTAGTTTTGGTATACAGTATACGATAGGAGTATACGATCTCTTCCAAGATTTTTATACACCTCGCATGAAGGTTCCCAGTGAAGGAGATCACTGCAGGGTTGACAGTAACCTTGTTTACCCTTCACATGGTCAGGATCTCCTTCTTCAGCTCAGAGTATTTCTGCATCTTCTCAGTATATTGAAGACTTATTTTATTGTTAAGGAGAACGCTTATTTCTGTCATTCTCAAGTGTTGATCACGATTATGAAGAGTCAGGACATCTGGACGATTGTGTCTAGTACTTTAACTAGGCTAAATTTGTAGTAGGGCCCAATTCATTCCAGTAAAACAGTATTAGGGGCAATTTTTTGGTAAAATACCCCATTAAAATCAATAAATATGCGCGTGTATTCTTTCAAGGCAAGCATCGTAGAGCCATCAATGGTATGCTCAATTTCTCATTGGGATCTCCACAAAGGCGGCATCTAACAATAAATGCTTCTATATTGAGATTATTTTTTGGTAATTTTTCGCCTAAATTATCCTTTTCTGAATAGCAATGACAAATCCTTCCATCTGCGGAAAGAGGTCTCTCCGACAATAAGTATAGTTTAACGTATTTTGCGTTACATTTTGCAGGACAACTATTTATTATGTTTTAAGAACTGCAGGCAAATCATTAAAAGGGCCGATATGCTAGTGAAGGCGCGCTACTCTGCTAGGGACGTTAGGCTGTGAGGATGATGTCGTATTGCATCTGACGATGAGTTTTTAAAATTAATCAATGATTGTACTAAAAAAATTTATCACAAAACACGTCAAACTATACTTTTTGCCTGTTTTTAATTTTTTTAAATAACGTTTCATAACGTTTCATGGTGCATTCGGTGCTCAGATATTTAAATATTATTGAGAAGTTGTAAATGCTACGACCATGGTCGCTTAAAGCACCAATTTTAACGCAACCGGAACATGTACTTCGTCCACTCCAGTTCCTTCTTTTTTAGAAGGTAAGCAGGAGCAAAAAATCTACGTAAGGGACTTCGTGAAACACTGCTCCTAAAAGCACGGTCTCTCTCTGCGGATAAACGTACGCGGCAGACGGCACAGTTTAAGATTAAGGTTTTATTTCTGAGTACTTATTTCAGATACCAATCTCTGTAGAATATTGTGAGAAAGAGTGTTGATGGATCAGGTGTAGTGATCGCAGAAGAACAGCCTTCTGAATCTGGCTTAAGATGGACTGAGTTTGTTGCTGGAAAGCCGGGATTTCGCTGAGCTATTTAAGAAATGAAGCTTTTATACCTTCAAGACAGCCGATTATGAGGAGTACAAGATGTACCTAGTCGCCTTGGTACAGCCTGCTGAGTTCTAAAGAATATCTTGATATATTGATCGTTTTTATTTCTCTTTTGTCGTGATATTACCTTTGGCTGGTGCCGACAATTCAATCACGTAAATTCTCTTGGTCTTCCGATCTTGGAGGATAATCTCAGGCTTTGTAGCACTGATACGTGGAGTGGTGGAGAATGAGAAATTCAAGTAGATCTTACACTGATCATTCTTCACGGCGGACTCCAGTTCCAACTAGGTGTATGACAATATGGGATCGGCTGTTGGTATTTCCTACAGGTACGTTAATTATGCTTTCACGGTCAAATAAGGTGTTTATAATGCCGTCTTTGCAGGTGAAAAAATCCCTTAGTCGTCGATCTCAATACAGCAGATTAAGAAACAAGGTGGACAGAACCATCTACGGCTCTTTTCTACGTACAGTGCCGTAGAATGTACCATGAAGTGGCTTGTCATCATGTCCGTTTAGTAGAAGCGAATGTTCTGCTACCTGCACACGACTTTTGAGCACGAACTTACTAGTCTTGCTATGCCATGCTTAATAGCACTGGAGTCAAATGAAAGACAAAGCTCATCTGCGGCGCGCTATACAGGGTGTCCCGTGAGTACTGTAGTTATTTTTGGGGGGTTGTGCACAGAAAAATAAGCAAAAAAGTCCCAAACATTTTTTTGATCCGATGCTTATTCTGGTCACAAAAGAGGGTACAAGTTGTATATACGTGTGAGCATATGTGGCGTGCGCGCGCCGTCTCAACCAAGCAGTTCCTCTACCGAAGCGCTGGTCGAAGCGATGGGCATCACATCGTTCGATAGTGCTCGAGTTTGATCAAATTGAAAAATTGATTTGCATGACTTGTTTTGTGCAAATAATAATTGCAAAAAATTATTACTAATAATGGGTAGGCTACAAAATTTGGTTAATTATGAGATTGTTGAACAAATAAGAGTAATGAATTATGTTTAGAAAAATTCAGAAAAATGGAAATTATCAAAACATTAATTACAAAGGCAAGAAAATACAAAAAGTTACAACTACGAAAAATGTGTTAGTTTAAACAATTAAACTTCATATTCAACTCAACTCAACTCAATTGATTTTCACTGTAATTAACTGGACTTGACTAAACTCAACTGGACATAACTGGACTAACTGGTTTCAACTGGACTTAACTGGTTTTAACTGGACTCAAATGGTTTTAACTATTTTTAATCTGACCTAGTTGGAATTAACTGGTTTTAGCTGGACTTTACTAGTTTTAACCGGATCTTACTCTTTTTAACTGTTTTAACTGTTTTTAACTGTTTTAACTGGTTTTAACTGGTTATAGCTGGACTTAACTAGATTTACGTGGACCTATGTGGTTTTAGCTGGACCTAAGTAGACTTAACTAGTCTTCACTGGACTTAGCTGGTTTTAGCTGGACCTAACTGGTTATATCCGAACTTAAATAGTTTTAACTGAAAGTAACTGGTTCAAGCTACTTTTAACTGGGTTTTCATTGGTTTTAATTATTTTTATTTGGTTTTAATTTAACTTAACTGGGTTTTAATGGACTTGACTGATTTTAACTGCAAACAACTGGACTTAGTTAGACTTAACTGGTTTTAACTGCACTTGACTGGACTTAACTGCTTTATGTTGACTTAACTGGTTTTTCCTAGACTCAACTGGTTTTAACTGGTGTTAACTAACATTTACCAGTTTTTACCTTGTTTCAAATGATCCTAACTGGTTTTAAATGGAACAAACTGGGCTTTGTTGGACTTCAATTGTTTCAACTGGACTTAACTGGTTTTAAGTGGACTCATTTGGTTTTAACTAGCTTCAATTGGACATAACTTGTTTCAATTAAGTTTGGTTGAGTGCAGCTAAAACCAGCTAAATCCAGTCAAGACTTGTTAATTCTACTTAGGTCCACCTAAAACCAGTTAGGTCCAGCTAAAACTCGTCAAGTCCAGCTATAAGCAGTTAAAAACAGTTCAAACCAGTAAGATCCAGTTAAAACTAGTTAAGTCCAGCTATAACCAGTTACGTCCAACTAGGTCCAACTAGGTCCAACTAGGTCCAATTAAAAATAGTTAAAACCATTTGAGTCCAGTTAAAACAAGTTAACTCCAGTTGAAACCAGTTAACAAGTTAACTCCAGTTGAAACCAGTTAAGTCCAGTTATGCCCAGTTAAAACAAGTTAACTCCAACTAAGCCCAGTAAAAAGCACTTAAATCTAGACGAAACAAGTTAAGTCCTGTTATGTCCGGTTAAAACTAGTTAAAACCAGTTGAAACTAGTTAAACCCAGTTAGGTCAAGTTAAAGCAGTTAAGTCCAGGTAACTGCAGCTACAACCAGTCAAGTACAGTTAAAACCAGTTGAGTTTATGAAGTTTATTTGTTTAAACTAACACATTTTTCGTAGTTGTACCTTTTTCTATTATCTTGCCTATGTAATTAATGTTTTGATCATTTCCATTTTTCTGAATTTTTCTAAACATACTTCATTACGCTTATTTCTTGCAACGATCATATAATTAACCAAATATTATAGCCCACCCATTATTAGTAATAATTTGTTGCAATTATTATTTGCGCAATACAAGCCATGCAAATCGATTTTTCAATTTGATCAAACTCGAGCACTAACGGGCGATGTGATGCCCATCGCTTCGACCAGCGCTTCGGTAGGGGAACTGCTTGGTTGAGATGGCGCGCGCACGCCACACATGTTCACACGTACTTACAACTTGTACCCTCTTTTGTGACCAGAATAAGCATCGGATCGAAAAAATGTTCGGGACTTTTTTGCTTATTTTTTTGTGTACAACTCCCCCACAAAATTAACTACAGTACTCGCGGGACACCCTATAGAAACGCCGCAACATTGCCGACTTCATGCTGATGAACGAGTCGCATTAGAGAATATGTGTTTTATAGTACAGATCAGGCTGTAACTAGAACCCTCGTTCAACGAAGACACGCCAAGCTCAGCAAACCTCTATCCCCTACCTTGGACAAATATTCATCATTTTGCGTGTACTTTGGTTAAGTTGCTTCAACTTATCGAAGTTCCATTTTACCATACCAAACGTGTAGAAAATTATCGGAAAAGCCAGAATATTGTTCCATGGATCTTATGCTTTACAGACATTACTGAGAACTATATTTATCTGAGAATTAGGCGATACCCTTCTTGAAGGGCCGTTTTTGAAACAAGCACATTTTGGTTTTCCGCTTGCGTTATACCAAGATACGCGCATGTTTCTCTGTTAACAAGATGTTGAATGATATTCCAACTATGTGGTGAACATCCTGATTGTCACGCGATTTGGTGCTATCCCACGGTATTTTTATTGAGGTAGTTGCCTAAACCTTTCTAACGGTAGCCAAAGCAGCCAAAGAAGTTACCGTTTATCCCAGATCTTAATTCTGTCCAGCTTTTTGCTTATTGGGATCTGCCTGACCATCTGGCAGCTCACCATCACCAGCAACCGCATGCTGTAGCCATGAAAAATTATAAGTTTAGGTGTTCCTCCTAGTCAGTTCCTGCTGTCTAGCTTAGGATACGCTCTCAATACTTATGCCAATACAGCCGTCGATGTCATGAGAGGAAAGCTCAAGCCCCATCGCAACGGCAATGCGAGAACACCTTGGTGAGGTTAAAAGATCCAATTTGCACCTTACTTTTCTGACATCCATAGTCAACCTAATCATCCATGGTGGAACTCGATCCGTCCTGTCACTTTTTCGGCGACGGCAGAAAGCTTGATTATCGACCCTATCCACAGGCATCTTAAGCCAAGCTTCGATTATCGGTTTGATAAAAAATTGTATGCATAGCGTGGTTTAAGGCAACGATTTTGTAGGAGATTTTGTAGAAATATTTACGATGTCTATTCCTGATCCTTCAATCCTAGATGGTAAACAAGAGCGAGCAATCTACGCACGAGAATTCGTACAAAACTGTTCCTTGCATTGCGTTCTCTGGCCACGGGTGTCCTTACGCAGCAGCCGGCACAGTTGAAGATAAAGGTTTCACGTCTTGATTCATTTTTCATGCTACGAATCTTTGCAGCACGTTATGAGAAAAAGTCTTGACGGGCCAGACAAAAGTGATCCCAGAAGAATAATCTTTTTCATCTAGTTTGTGATTGACTGAGCCTGACATTAACAAGCCGGGATTTTGTTGAGTTGGTTAAGAAATTAAGCTATCATAAACCTCCAAGTCAGCCGATTATGAGAACTACAAAATGTTATTAACTGCTATTTTGAGTGGTGGAGTATGACAGATTGCATTAGATCTTACAATGATCATTCTGAACAACGGAATCGAGTTCCACCCGGTAATATGGCATTTTTAGGGCCACATTGGGTCTAACTATGTCCCCGTAGCATGCATACTTTGAGCATGCACTAAGAACATGTCCAAATATTTCTGGCTCTTGCTTGCACGCTCAGTAATTGTTATTGCCTCGCGGTAAACGAGGATGTCTATAACACAATATATGCATGTAAAACGAAATCCCTCAGTTTCTAATCTCAATCCATCAAGCTTGAGAAACAAGTTGGACAGGCCCATTAATAGCTCTTCTCTATGCATAATGACAGATAATTTACTGTGAAACAGGCTTTTTAGGATGATATCTTAGTAGAACCGAATGTTCTGCTTCCTATACGCGACTTTCGAGCACCAAGGTGTTAAGTGATGCTACGCCATGTCTAGTTTCACTTAATTTAATTGAGAGACCGAGCTCCTCTGCGTCCTTATCTGCGGCACGGTGTAAAAAAGCCGCAGCATTGGCATCTACAAGTCGATGTACGAGTCGCGTAAGAGAAGCTGTGATATTCAAGACTGAGAAGGCCGTAGCTAGAACCGTTTCTCGATGAAGACACTCCATGTTTAGCAAACCTCTGCCCCCGTTATCTCAAGGGTGGTATATACGATGTACACAAATTGTAGGATGACTTGGGTGGAATATCATCATCTTGCGTGTGCTTTGGTCAAGCTGCTTTAAATCATCGACGTTTCATTTTACTGCACCAAACGTGTAGAGCAGTATAGGAGCGGCTAGATTATTGATCCTCTGAATTTCAGTAATCCAAGTTATAGATATGTTTCTATATTACCATGATGATAAATGGTATTTCCAAACTATGAGTTAAACATCCTGATTGTCGCGTGTTGATGTAGCGTCTAGTCTCCCATCGTTAGATAGATGATTTCATCTGGCGCGAAAACTGAAAAGTTTTTAGATCTAGTGATAACTTTCTTTACTGCTTCAGTAGTAATTATTGAGTCAAATATGTAAAGCGTCTTAATTTAGTTGCTGAGTAGGCGTATTTTCAAAGACATATAATGTTTAGTTGAATAGACAGGAACGATTAGTAGAAATGTGGAATTTTTCTGAATTCACTTTACTGTTTATTATTATAATAAGCTTTTATTCAGGTGAACCCCGTTTTTCATAATTTCCGCGGACTAAGTTAAATGACGGATGAGATGAAGATATTATAAGTTAATTTAATACGATGTTTGAAACCTCCTGCGATAATGTTTTAGGTACAAAATTACGGGCGTGGTGTAGTTTGGAGACAGGTTTTTAGTTGCTTGCTTCCTGATGATCGAGTAAATTTCTTACAATGCAACAGGTGTTTAATGAAAGCGCCTTCCGAACCTCTGACAATGCCCTACTGAAATTACAATTTTAATATTACATTCCTCCATATGGTCTTTACTTTATGTCTTAACACGCTATATTTATGGATCATGGTTGTATAGGCTGACTGAAAATTTTGCCTGAGTGGGCAAGCAATTTCGAATATGTATATTGTTCCAACTTTTTTTCTCACATCACGTTGTCAGGTCAATTGGCTCGGATGTAATGATCCGTTTGGATAGTAACATTTTAATATAAGATGTAATCTTCGTTTTCTAAAACGGGCCTTGTCATCTATCTATATAAAGTCATCCATCCTATTAAGAGTCGTAGGTTTAGGCCAAGGTATTTATGGATACTGCCCGCTACATTATTATGTCTGTGCATGTATTCTCGCATGTAAAATTCTCTTCGATTTAGTAGAATTCTCTTAGGTTTGATAGAATGCTCTTGAAATAAGCAGAATTTTCTTCAATTAATGAAATTCTCTTAAATTTTGTAGAATCCTCTTGAATTTTACAGAACTATTTTTAATTCAGCAAAATTCTCTATTGCTCGCAAAAAATCTCTTGAAATCGATATTATTCTCTTCAATAATGCAGAATTATTCTAAATTCATTAGAACTAAAATATATAATAAAAATATTCCGATCTAATGAATACTTCTCGCAATGAATCGTTGTTACAAAATGGTTATTTTTTAACAGGAAATCGTCTAGGCTCTTTATTTGTTAATAAATCATCGTCTAGCCAACTCATGTTATAATTTTTACTAAAACTGTTGCGAAACTTATAACTAATAACTTTCAAAATATTTCTTTTTCTTCATTAACCCTCTCTCTTAATGGTTTATGCCGATTTTAAAAATACAAAGAATAACACTTCACATTCTCCCTGCACTTTCTCGTACAACGAGCCATTATTTTATTTAAGGCTATATAAACAATATATTTTTCAGAAATCGACCGAATTATTTATTTATTTTCGACCAAAAAGTACTAATTTTCCGACGAAATAACGTAAGTTTAACTGAAAATTATGAATTTTTAAGAAAATAGTTTAATTTTGTCTCAGAAATGTGAAAAATGATTTTATAAACTTTTTTTGATGATAAATAATTAAATTGTTTACACAAAAACTGACAAAGATTTCGAAAAGTAATCCAGGATATTCGTAATCAGGGGACATTTTTTGTCCTTTCGATGAAAAGTTACCTCGTGGACCTGTTAGTACATACGGCCGTGTTACTGTTGCTGTTGTTTCATGAGGAAAAGAAGATGCGCAATTACATTTTATATTTCAATATATGTTTGAAAAATTAACATTTGGAACCTTTCTGTATAAGCTCTCGAAGGGTCAAAAAACTGAGCACTATACTAGAATTTGTATAACCGGTTATTACAGACAGCCCCTGAGTTCTGCAAACATGCAAAATTTGTGTGCAATGTGAATAAATCTGTTATTTTTCGGAGGAAATTGGGCTTCACAGATAATTGATATCTTGCATGTTTTTACAATCTGTGTCGGTCATAGTAGTACCAGGCCATTTTTTCTTTTCTCACTAGGGTCACCCAAAGGAAAATTCGAGCTCAAAATCTGCGTAATCTGCTCGCTGCTTCGCTGTATGGTTGAACACATTAATAAAACTATGCTGTCGACAAAAATTTATTTATTTTAATTTTTACACGAAAACTACAATTTTTTCCGAAAAAAGCGGTCTTTACCGAGAGTCGTTATACTCCTTAGAGTATTTTTACAAAAAAAGTCACAGAAAATGGCTTCACCGATTGCCTTTAATGTTATTTCTACGATTTTTACTTGATTTGCAAGGACCTTCTAGGTGCTTCCTCATGCTTGATTTTTGGTCCATGTGTTACGAATGACAACTTTTCTCCTATTGTTAGAGAATTAGTCGGTTGAAAGAAATAAAATTATTAACATATTAAGGTGTTTCATTTTAATATGTTGCATCAGGTTCATTGCAGAACGACGAGACGATTAAAAAATATAGAAGAAAATCGGTTAATCCGTTCAATTTATGTTGAGAGTTATTGTAATTTTGTATGCAACTTAAGATTATCTTCATTATTAAAAATGTTGGTAGAATTTCCAAATCTTTTTTTTATTTGCTTTAAAACTAAGGGAAACGCACTAGTAACCGTCACCTTAAGCTAAATTGGAAATGCAAAATGCTTATAATTGTATTTAAAACTTAAATTTTATTATTACAAAGGTCTTAACCGATTAAAGCAGATAGAGAAAAACTGAATTTTGATTACTTAACATGATGTTTGATTGGAGTTAATTTTTATTCGCGATTCAAATTCAAATTATGCAAGTGCGTTAGTTATCGTCAGGCACTTAACCAAGTAAACATGAGAAAAATATACTCGTTTGATTGAAGAATATTGAAAATGACCTAAAATCACAAGTTTTATCACACGCGACAAGAGCGAATATTTTAATACAAAAAATACTGAGCCATCTGACGATAACTAATGCAGTGACGATAGCCAGTGCATTTACCATATATCAGGAAGTTGATGTTTGATCCATGTTTTGTGTAATTGTAGAGATTGTAAGAGGCCTTTATGTCGTAATAATGAAAGATTATCAATTGCAGGTGATCATTATCAAAAATTCTTTATATTCGAAGTAAATTATATATCATATTCGACCTTTCTAACGAAAGTCTTTACCGAAAAAGAGAAGCAAATGCAAAGAAATCAGAAATATGCCCTATATAAATAAAGCATGTGATATTAGAAATTTGTTGAATCGGAAAAGTGTGGAGTTTCAAGTTATTTCATTTTCAAGTTTACACATGAAGGTTATGCAGTTCGCAACCTTTTCTTCAGCAGTTCCTTTTTCAGAATTTTCAACTGAAAACTCTGCAATCTTAGACATTTTTATTTTTTTCTCTCCTTTTTCTTGAATCTTTGTTTCAAATACAACTGCTTTCTTCATTTCAAAGCATTTTTAATGTATTTAAATTCGGAAAAAGATTTTTAGCTATTTTTAATGGTAAAAATAAACATTCTTTGAGTTTTTTATACAATAAAATATAGATTTTTCAAACATTAACTTAAAACAAAAAATACATTTAAAGATTGCGTCATAAGGATCAGTAGTCGAACGCGACTTTACCCCAGGAAGCAGTTGTCGAACAGACTGACACCCAGTAATCGAACAGTGTGATCGGAAGTAGAAAGAGGTTAGGGATGATAAGTACTTCCGTACAAGCTTTCAAGAAGTGATTTAAGTTTTTATAAACATTTGAATAAATATGAGGTGTGAGATACTTTTGAAATTAATATGGTTTGTTTAAATAAATATCAATTTATACAAATATCTATTTAAATATCTTTCATGTAGTAACTTGTAAAAGTCATCTAATAATAATTAAACAACATAAATAAAACATTAAACGAAAATCAACATTTTATACTGTTTTCACTATCCAATTATTCATCAATTCTTCAAAATTTCTAGTTAAAATAAAATTTAATCTGCCTGAGTTTTGTTCAAAGCCTTTTTATAGTACTAAGTGGGTTTTTAATTTTCTTTTCTTCTAATAATAAATTTGCTTTTTCTTCAGAATTTTTTTTGAACTAACGAAATTAATTAACAAAATTAATGAAAATCCGTAAGTGTTCGGTTATTAGGGTATCTACTGCAAAACGAGATGTTATACCCAAACAACCACAATAAACTAAAAAAAAAACAATGAAAATTTTGAATTACCTTTTTTCCTTAACCATATTAGTCGTGCACTTTGATGTAAACTGCCTTTAGTACTCAAAAAAGTGTGCACTCCAAAGAAAATCGGGAGACAAAAACCTCTCTTTCTTAGCTCTAGCCATAAGCTGCGAGGCAAAAATAGCTGGTTTTTCGAGTTGCCACGAACTTTTATTTTTTTCTAGACGACAGAGCGACTTGTTTTTTTTTGTTGATATGTTAAATACTTACTTAAAATATTAAAGTATTTATATA